>JACXGJ010001069.1:44834-94834 GCA_016801105.1 Esox niger | reverse complement strand
CAAAACATGTGCATGAAATCTCTGCTACACTGGACAACCATTGGTAATTGCTTTTCAAAAGGCTATCCATCTACAACCATGTAGCAGTGAGCGAAGCAGATGGCTAGGAGACCCTGGAAACAGCTGAGATTTGCTCTGTGACACACACACACACACACACACACACACACACACACACACACACACACACACACACACACACACACACACTGCTTTCAAGATGGACCTGATTGAAGCAGTAATTGAACACTGGTTCTAAGTTCATAATTACCAATTTGTGACTGCACATAATTCAGATTATTTATTTGTTTTTCCAGTGTTAGACACATTTCTGTTAAAGCCAAAATGTTCAATATGTGAGAAGCAGAATTGAACATGCCTGTCAGCTGCACAGGTCAACACACCTCATGGGGCTATGAAATCACTGACGGGCTCCATCGTTCTGCTAACTAAAAAGCCTTGGGTTTGCACCGACGGGCAGCCAACAGATCAACAGCACTTAAGAGCCAGGCTAGTAGTTATTAGCTAAATATGGTAGTCTCACCTCTGTAGGATGATTACGTTATCATGCTGAACAATCGTAAAAGGCATATCAGCGTTTCTTAAGAAAGATGAAACTAGTAGAAAAATGAATATTTTAAATAAGGAAATCTGACATTAAAAAGGCTGAATCACACTTGACCACAGCTGGAGAACACAGACCTTTGAATTTGACTGTTTTTGTTTTTGCTACTTGACACGTTTACACTCATTCAACATATTTAGGGAGACAACTTACCTTTGTTAACGGCTGTCATTTCTATTTATAAAATGATGAGAGTTCTAGCTAAGCAACTCCCTGGTTGAATCAGCTCTCGACAACACACAGATGTGTTCAGAAGCCTTCCAATTATTACTATTGTAATGGAGGGTGTACCAAAAAAACTGAAAAAGAAAAAAAAAGAAGGCATCTCTTCACATACCTTGATCTGTGATAAAATAGAAAAAGAGCTGAGCTGTGATACGTTGGGCTCATGTTTCCTCTCAGGTTGAGGAGGCTGGGGCACGCATTTCCCTCGGGCTTTATCCACAGTTTCCCCATGCCGAGTCCTTGTTGCCAGTTGATGGAGCTGGCGCTGTTGGTACTGCTGACGGGCCACCCGCCGGCTCTCAGCTTCCCAGTCGGTGTCGCTGCTGCGTTTGGAGCTGGAGTCCCCTCCACTGCCCACGTGGCTGTAGATCGGCACCTCGGCTGGGGGCCTCGATGCCTCCCGCTGGGCACCTGGCCTACGCTTCTCCGGTTCTTGGTCTGAGCTCTCCTTGTTCAGAGGGAACTGCCAGGTCTTGGGCAGACTCTCTTTGTCCTTCCTGGAAGGCCTGTCTCTGGCCAGCGCCTGGGACCACTCGTCCCACGGCCTGCTCTTCTCAGCCATCCTCATGGCTCCTTGCTTCTTTGTGTTGGGAGCCTGGGGGTCATTTCTTTCCAGGCGCTGGGACGAGTTTCCACTCAAGGGTCTCGGGTCTTCTTGGGGTTTCCCACACAGCATCTGCATTCTGGAAGGGCTGATGACCCTAGTGGTGACATCATCCAAGAAGTTTGAAAACTTCAGCTTATCTTCTAGGAACTGGATCTTCTTTGACGGCGCGGCGCCAGGCGAGGCCGAGGACGTAGAAGCCTGTCTGTTTGAAGTGGTCTGCCCCGGACCAGTCCTCTCAGTCTCCCTGTCTAGAGACTTGCTCTGGGGTTTACGGCCGCGCCCTCTACCACGGCTTCGCCCCAGAATCTCGGCTGACTTGGACTTTCTGAGCTTCTCGGACATGTGGACCTCCAAATGGTTGGGCTGCTTGAGGATCCCCTTGGGAGGGGGGGCCGGCCTCTGGAAGGAAGTCTCCTGGTGCTTCACACGTCTGGGTACCAGGATCTCTGCCTTGTCCTTAAAGGCCAGCGAGCGATTGGACTGGGCTGGTGAGACCGTGTGTTCCCCTTGCTGGGAGTCCTCGGAGGTAAGGTCCTCGTCACTAGAGAGAGCGATAAGACCCTCGCTACGGCTCAAGAAACGGCCCATACCCTGCTGGTCCCCTGCAGCCCGGTTGGTTGTGACACCTACGGCAACGCCTCCACGACTAAAGATGCGGGGCGGGGGCAGAACTGTAAGGTCCAGGCTGGACAAGCTGGAGACATCCAGCTCGCTGTCTGAGAGCGGAGACCAGGAGGGGGAGAACACATTGCGGCCCTCGGGACTAACCAAGCATTTCTGGAAGGGGTCCGCAAACCGCGCTCGCTGAAAACCTGGGGTGTGGTTCGGAACGTGAATTACCTGACAGGATTCTGGGGTGTTGGGGCCCACGGGTTTGGCGGGCACAGGTGGCACGCTCCCGCTTAGGTCCTCTCGGAACGCGGGCAGGCCGTGGCGGGTCTCCCGGTGCTGAGGCGGTGCCTTCCGGTACGGCTTCCTGGACGGGGCAGCGCTCGTCATCCTAGGCGCTAAGCGTCCGTCCGTCCTTGCTGTTATTCCTGCCAGGAGAGAAGCATTAGATGTGCTGGAAGAAGCCCTGAGCCCTGCCCTATTCCACAATCCAGCTGCAAAGGTCTGCGTCCAGTCCCCCTCTCTTTCATTCTCACCACTCTTCATGCACATGCACTCTGTCTCTCTTTAGCTCTCTCTAGCACTCTCTCTCTCGCCAGTCTCTCACTCACTCGCTCTCATAAAGCTACTGCAACAAAAAAGTGGTTTGAATCAATAGGCTTTGATGAGAGCAGTGGCATTAGGCGGTAGGAAAAAAAACTGCTTCCTGGTGCAGACAGTGAGCGCTGGAGAGTGAAGGGAGGGGTTTGGGATCAAATGAACATAAAACATGTCAATGTTTCGTTTTTTTTTTCTCCAAATATCAGCTCTCAGAACTACGCCTGCTGAGTATAAATGTGTGCATCTGTGTGCGTGCAATTAAATCAGAGGAAAAATCTAAGCATGCCCTCAAGCCTACGATTGATTACAAGCAGAAGTGTGTTTGCGATAGAGGAACTCGTAAACTACAGTCAAACCGACTATGGCATCGATTTATGTGGGCTAAGTTTAGAACTTGAACACCAGGCACGTTTGTCGGTAACAACCCCAACCCCAACCCCCAGACCACACAAACCACGCCCACAGTGGCCGTAATAGCAGAAAAGCTCAAGCTGGACCAGGAGGGCCTGTCATTGTATCCGTTCTGATGGATGACTTGGCTTCCGCTGAGTCACTCTGTAGGCCTGTGGATCCAATTGCCACAGTGAGCGGAAAAACACCGGAGAGCTGTCCATCCTTCCTGCCAGCATGATAAGGATAATGTAGTCGCACTCTCTATCCATTATACATGTTGCTTATACGAAAGTCTGATGCACTCGCTGCACTTTAAATAATTCCTATTTTAAGACGTTCAGATAAAATGAGGCAGCACTTCGCTCAGCATCCCTAAGGAGAATGTTTGAAGAAAAGAGGTGAAAGATTAGGAAACGTGAGGGATAAAGGTCCCACTGCCCTATTCCGTCTAAGCCCAACCTCTGGCTTTGCTCATAGATTCCCATCATTCAGAACAGTGCATAATCGCACATGACTGGATTATGCCCTGGAGGAACCAATGAACAGTCATTGATTAAACCACCGCTTCCTGGGTCAGAGATGCCCCCACTCAACCCCTGTGCCCTGTTCCCTCTGATGTCCCATAGATAGCAGAGGAGCACAGAGCTTTACATTTAGTGTGTGACCCCCCCCCCCCCCGACTAGTCAAAGGGGGAAATAAAGAGGGCCCGATGTGTCACAGCGGAATTTCGTTGACAGATCGATGAGCTTCGCTGTGATAGGACAGTAGCTTGTGCAGTGCAGCGGATGGGCGGGGCCACACGTTCAGGGCTATTTTATGTGACGTCTCAAGGCAGAGTAACAATCAGCATTCACACTATCTTCATCCGGAACTAACCCCAAAGCCCTACATATAGTGACATACTAGAGAAGACAGATCTCCAAATCCTCTAACTTTGTCCTTATAACTGCCACAACCGATTAATGTTTTTCATACCGTTTTATATATTTCTGTTTATAACAAACACGCCATATTTAATTCACATTGCTAGGGAGTCAACAGCATGGCAATAAGGAAGGGTTGTTGTGTTTTAAAGAACTTGCCGGTAGCTTGTCACATAGTATTTCTCCAGAATTGTGTAGCTGGTGAGTGAAAACTCAGTTAAAGCGTCATAGAGGAAAGGGAAGAGAAAAGCCAGGTTTGAGTCTGAAATACTACAGCATTTTCTTTCAATTTCACTGAGTCACACAGCTTAGAATGCTTCCCCTACAAGACCCTACATCATGAGAGGAATCGCAATCCCTGCAATGGACGGATGACTGTACTATAACTGGTCTCTACACCACCTCACCCACTTAACCTCAATAGAAAAACAATGGCCCTCAATTATTTCTGGTTTTCCAAGCAGCTACGTAAGCTGTTGAGGTCAAAAAATGCTTGCCGATAGAAAGCATGTTGTCCCATTTGTCCTTGATCAATAAAAATAACCAGATCAATGCAACAACACATGCACTGCCTATATCAATGCTCTGTTTGGCCAAGAGAAGACCCTGTCCACAGGCCTCAGCTGAAAGTATTCCTTAATCTCAGTATATCGTTGTGTGGAATCAGCCATGGCAAATATAACCACTGGTTTTACATCCACACCAATCCGTCTCGTGTCTTGCAAAGAGTTATAAGTTAAAGCAAACATAGTTTGGCTACAATATTGGATGGACATTTTTTTTTTTACCCATAAATTGGATCAGGTTTTTGGCAAAAAGATTCTGGTAGTGGGTAATGTTTGTTGTGCTATTGAATTTAGCCAACAGGTAGATATGAGGACCAAACAAAAATACGCTATACAGTCAAAGATTTACATGCAGTGTAATGGGGCTATGACATGCAAGTATACAGATATATATACACACACATACAGATACACACATACATACACAGATCAGCCATAACATTATGACCACTGACAGGTGAAGTGAATAACACTGACAATCTCGTTCTTGTGGCACCTGTCAGTGGAAATATTAGGCAGCAAGTGACCATTCTGTCCTCACTGTTGACGTTTTATAAGCAGGAAACATGGGCAAGCGGAAGGATCCAAACTGTGATGGCCAGGCGACTGGGTCAGAGCATCTCCAAAACTGTAGCCTGTGTGGGGTGTTCCCAGTCTACAGTGGTCAGTACATATTGAAAGTGGTCCAAGGAAAGAAAAGCTGTGAACCAGCAACAGGTTCATGGGCGGCCAAGGCTCATTGATGCACGTAGGGAGTGAAGGTTGGCCCGTATGGTCCGATCCAACAGACGAGCTACTGTAGATCAAATTGCAATTCAATCGAGCACCTGTGGGATGTGCTGAACAATAAGTCCAATCCATGGAGGCCCACCTCACAACTTACAGGAGTTAAAGGATCTGCTGCTGACGTCTTGGTGCCTGACACCAGAGCACACCTTCAGAGTTCTAGTGGAGACCATGCAGGTGGTCAAAATGTTATGGCTGATCGGTGTACATACATATACAGCTCTGGAAAAAAAAAATCGAGACCATGGCAAAATTATCAATTTATCTGGTTTTACTATTCACAGGTATGTGTTTGAGTAAAATGTACATTTGTTTTATTCTATAAACATTACTACAAGATTCCTAATAAATATAATGTCATTGAGAGTATTTATTTGTAGAAAAAAACAACTGGTCAAAATAACAAAAAAGATGCATTGTTTTCAGACCTCAAAAAATCAAATAATGCAAAGAAAACAAATTCATATTCACTGTTCAACAACAAAATACAAATGTTCTAACCTAGGAAGAGTTCAGAAACCAATATTTGGTGGAATAACCCTGATTTTTAATCACAGCTTTAATGCGCTTTGGCATGCTCTCCACCAGTATGTTACATTGCTGTTGGGTGACTCCTGGCACAAAAATTCAAGTGGCTCAGCTTTGTTTGATGGCTTGTGACCACCAATTTTCCTCTTGATCAAATTCCAAAGCTTTTCAATGGGGTTCAGGTCTGGAGATTAGGCTGGCCATGACAGGGTCTTGATCTGGTGGTATTCCATCCACACCTTGATTGACCTGGCTGTGTGGCATAGAGAATTGTCCTGCTGGACTAAACAATTCTCAGAGTTGGGGAACATTGTCAGAGCAGAAGGAAGCAGGTGTACTTCCAGGATAACCTTGCACTGGGCTTGAATTCACAAAGAAAAATCTGCCCGATTCCATTCTTGCCGAAGCATCCCCAGATCATCACCGATCCTCCACCAAATTTCATAGTGGGTTTGAGACACTGTGGCTTGTAGGCCTCTCCAGGTCTCAGTCCAATCATTAGATAACTGTGCACTTCATATTTTGCCATTCTTTTTGAAGGTCACTTGATGTCATCCTGCGGTTGTTGAGTGACATTCGAATGAGTCGGACAGTAGTTTTTGCCCTCTGCTTGACCTTGTTCTTATGAACTGCCTTCTTTGACATTTTCAGGATGGGAGCAACCTGATGCTCACTGTATCCCTCTGCCTGTAAAGCCAGAATTGAATCCTTTGATTCCTCACTCAAAGCTTTTCTTTTCAGCTCTTTGGTCATGCTGAATTGTTATTTTTTATTCTAATTACCTTTGAGGTACTACTTGCACTGTTATTGCCATCCAGATGGTCCTATTGCAAGAGGAAAGGGATGGCCACAGCAGTGGTTTTTATACTTTTCCTTGTTAAATTAGATTTGGTTCAGGTAATCCCCTAATCAGTACCTAATTAAGAAAAATGAAGTCCGTCTGTGATGGAATTCAACAGACCCTGGAATTGAATGCCTACAATACATGTAGAGATGATGATTTAAGAAAAATTAAGAATGGCCTTTTTTTTCCAGAGCTATACACACACACACACACACACACACACACACACACACACACACAGAGCTCTGGAAAAAAAAGACCATTCTTAATTTTTCTTAAATCAGCATCTCTACAAATCTAATACACACACACAAAAAAGTATTGAGTCAGCCACCAATTGTGCAAGTTCTCCCTCTTAAAAAGATGAGGCCTGTAAAAATTCAGAGAATCACATTGTAGGATTTTTTAAAGAATTTATTGGTAAATTCCTCGGGTAAAATAAGTATTTAGTCACCTACAAACAAACAAGATTTCTGGCTCTCACAGACCTGTAACTTCTTCTATAAGAGGCTCCTCTGTCCTCCACTCATTACCTGTATTAATGGCACCTGTTTGAACTTGTTATCAGTATAAAAGACACCTGTCCACAACCTCAAAACAGTCACACTTCAAACTCCACTATGGCCAAGACAAACTAGCTGTCAAAGGACACCAGAAACAAAATTGTAGACCTGAACCAGGCTGGGAAGACTGAAATTGCAATAGGTAAGCAGCTTGGTGTGAAGAAATCAACTGTGGGAGCAAGTATAAGAAAATGGAAGACATACAAGACCACTGATAATCTCCCTCGATCCGGGGCTCCACGCAAGTTCTCACCCCGTGGGGTCAAAATGATCACAAGAACGGTGAGCAAAAATCCCAGAACCACACGGGGGGACCTAGTGAATGACCTGCAGAGAGCTGGGACCAAAGTAACAAAGGCTACCATCAGTAACACACTACGCTGCCAGGGACTCAAATACTGCAGTGCCAGACGTGACCCAATGCTTAAGCCAGTACATGTCCAGGCCCGTCTGAGGTTTGCTAGAGAGCATTTGGATGATCCAGAAGAGGATTGGGAGAATGCCATATGGTCAGATGGAACCAAAATAGAACTTTTTGGTAAAAACTCAACTTGTCGTGTTTGGAGGAGAAAGAATGCTGAGTTGCATCCAAAGAACACCATACCTACTGTGAAGCATGGGGGTGGAAACATCATGCTTTGGGGCTGTTTTTCTGCAAAGGGACCAAGACGACTGATCCGTTTAAAGGAAAGAATGAATGGGGCCATGTATCATGAGAAACCTTCTTCCATCAGCAAGGGCATTGAAGATGAAACGTGGCTGGGTATTTCAGCATGACAATGATCCCAAACACACCGCCCGGGCAACGAAGGAGTGGCTTTGTAAGAAGCATTTCAAGGTCCTGGAGTGGCCTAGCCAGTCACAAGATCTCAACCCCATAGAAAATCTTTGGAGGTAGTTGAAAGTCCGTGTTACCCAGCGACAGCCCCAAAACATCACTGCTCTAGAGGAGATCTGCATGGAGGAATGGGCCAAAATACCAGTAACAGTGTGTGAAAACCTTGTGAAGACTTACAGAAAACGTTTGACCTCTGTCATTGCCAACAAAGGGTGTATAACAAAGTATTGAGATGAACTTTTGTTATTGACCCAATACCTATTTTCCACCATAATGTACCAATAAATTCATTAAAAAATCCTATTATGTGATTTTCTGGATTCTTTTTTCTCATTTTGTCTCTCATAGTAGTGTGCCTATGATGAACATTACAGGCCTCTCACCTGTTTAAGTGGGAGAACTTGCATAATTGGTGGCTGACTAAATACTTTTTTTGCCCCAATGTACACACATTGCTGAAAAGAAGGGGAACACTAAAATCACACATTAGGTCTCAATTATCAAAATATATTAAAGATCAAAATTGTTACCGTACATTGTGTAATTCGTTGGGAACAAAATGACATACAAAAAATTCAATGGAAACCAAAATCACTGACCAATTGAGGGCTGGGTTCAAACTCCGACTGAAAATCGAAGAAAACAATTGAAATCACAGGCTGTTCCAATTTGCACAAATTTCATCACAGCAATTCACAATGTGACTCAGTAGTGTGTATGGCCCCCAACGTGCCTGTATGCAGTCCCGACAACGCCTGGGCCTGCACTTGATGAGACGATGGATGGTGTCCTGGGAGGGATCTCCTCCCAGACTTGCATCAGGCCATCAGTGAGCTCATGGGCAGGGGCACAGATACATAACGTCCCAGAGGTTCTTAGTTGGATTCAGGTCTAGGGAACCTGAGGACCAGTCAATGTCATCAATGCCTTCGTCATCCAGGAAATGCCCACACACTCTGGCCACATGAGGCTGGGTATTGTCTTGCACCAGGCGGAACCCAGGGCCCACCTGCACATCTCACGTTGCTTTCACGTTGGTCACGGGCTCAGTGTTAACCTGCTTTCATCTGTGAAGAAAAAGGGGCACCAATGACGGACCTGCCAATTCCAGTGTTCTCTGGTGAATGCCAATCGGGCTGCACAGTGCTGGGCTGTGACCACAGTTCCCACTAGAGGACGTTGTGCCCTCATGACACCCTCTTGGAGCCTGTTTGACAGTTTGATCAGAACATGCACACCAGTAGCAAGCTGGAGGTCATGTTGTTGGGCTCTAGCAGTGCTCCTCTCTCCTCGCAGAAAGGAGCAGATACTGGTCCTGCTGCTGGGTTGATGCCCTTCTACGGCCCTGTCCAGCTCTCTTCGAGTAACAGCAGTCTCCTGGTTTATCCTCTGTGCTCTTGAGACTACTAGGAGACAAAGGAAACCTTGCGATGGCACGTATGAATGTGCCATCCTGGAGGAGCTGGCAGGCATGTATGTATGTGTTCCAGCAACAAAATGTCTTATTGGAAAGATCTGGAAAAAAGTGTTGAAGTAACACAGAATGCCTTCAGATATAACTTGCAGGTTGAAAGAGCAGACTTGGACAACAAGACCACAAGATAACAATGTTGCTGTCCAATGTTCTGGCTGCAGGGTGTCTCTGATACTTGGAGATACGCTGGTTGGATAAACAGTCGGCAGCATGAACAGTTAGCCTACAGCATCGTCACCACCACCAACACCGCAACGACGCAAAATAGGCTCTTGCGGAAGAGATGGATGTAGCAGAAAGTTTTCAAAACATGTAGTTGTTCTTTGCTAAATAGAACACTAGCATACGAAGGAGAAATGATAACAGGCAAATCATTCTGATTGTATATTACGGAAACAGAAGGGAAAAGGGTTGCTGTGCAAAGGGGATCTGGGAGTAGCTGTTAGTGCTGTGCACACCTCATGACCCAGGCAGGGATTCAATCCAAAAGAGTGCTATAAGCAGTGGAATGTTTGAAGGCAATTTACGTTAGAGGCGTCATGTGCAGCATTTTCCTTCAACGGTAGCCTAATCTCCACAAACACTGCTTTTAAAAGCAGCAAAGCCTAAAACCCACTTTTGGTTCAAATAAAGACCCAGTTATTACACTGCATTTATTTATAATTTCATTTATTTGTATAGGCTTGGTCATGTAAGCTTTTTTGTTACTTTGGCTCTATTTAAAACAACAGTTGATTCATGAATGCAGAATGACTCAAGTGTGATATTTTTAAGCATTAGGCAGAGAGTGACTCGTTCAGTGGCATCCATTGAAAATAATTAGGTTATACTCTGCACCAACATTCTTCTGATCATCTTAAATAGGATAATATCCCGACCAAGTGGTGGAACAAGCATTTTTACAGTGAAATTGTAGCCAAATGATTAAAATAGCTGTCCTTTATCTTGCAAGTCATGAAAACGTTTGAGAAATACCATGAAAACATCTCTTTTTAATGAAGAATGTCTCAGGACAGTCCACATGTCCCCTTTCAATCAGACAATACCACCCAACAATGTAACATTGACTTATCAAACCAATCCAACACATTTTGAAGGATGTATTATCTACAAATCAATATCTACAATTCAACATAAATACTCTAACGAAAAAAGGTACGCATCTCTGAAAACATCTCCGTCACACAGTGAACATGACATTGCCAGAATGTATGCCAAAATTAGACAGCCAAAAAAAAAAAAAGAATATTACTGGATCCAGTCTCAAATAGAACTCTACTCATGTAAAATGCAACAAATCAACTAATGATTGGATTTAGACTAACTATCCTGTGTCCTGAACCTTGATCTGATAAGTCCTCAAAGTGTTGTTTTAATTGCTGTTATAGTAACGAATATGTTATTTATTCTTCAGTCACAAATTTAAGGCTATAAAAGTTAAAGCACTGATGATGGGTTTACACATGACATGAAGCCTGAAAACTGCTGTAAGGCTCAGGATCACATTCCCATTTATTAATTGCACAGAAACTACCGTTTTTAAGAACATTTCTGCATATGCCTTTAAGGCGAACAACTCCCGTTCCAAAATTCTCGGCAGCTGCTGAAAGTCTTGGCCGACCTGATCTAGTCTTCTGTTCAATTCAAACAGCACTGCATTACATTACAGGCATACTATACTGAATGCTGTAATTGATTAGAAACAGAGGCAGACAATTGATCAGTATTGTGTTTTTTTAATATCATTCTCGCCATAAACAACACAAAACTCCAACACCAACCTCTCTGAACTGCGATGTGATCTAATTTACTCCTATACTGCAACCAGGATTTGAGGAGCCCCGAATTTCCCCAAAGTTTGCACAGGCCCAATCCCTCTTACCAATGTTTTTGAAGTCATAGAAATACACGCCCACACCAAAAACTCACCAAACAAATGCTTAAAGCGGCAGGCATCTTAAATTTGTTTTTTCAGTCCCTGATTAGGGTGTTGACTGAAGGCAAAAATAACACTCCATGCGCAGATTCTCCATTCTCACGCATTAATTAATAACAGGGAATAGGCCCACATTGGGAGTATTAATAGCTCACAGAGATTTGGGTTGTTTATGATGCAAAAACTACAATTTCGCTAACGTTTGATTTTGTGTTTCCATCATGTAAAATCAAAGCATAGTATGCTAGTAGCCCAATATCAATGTATGTTTTTTTTAATTAAAAAGTGTGCAGAGCTTGTTCTCTAGCAGTAAAACACACAGATAGGCCCTAATACATGTATCCCTGCCAGGATTAACATTTTTATAATAACTTTCAATGTTGGGACAGCATGTCAAAGGTTCCAGGGGGCATGCCTAGTGTTCCAGGGGGCATGTCTAGGGTTCCAGGGGGCATGTCTAGGGTTCCAGGGGGCATGTCTAGGGTTCCAGGGGGCATGTCTAGGGTTCCAGGGGGCATGTCTAGGGTTCCAGGGGGCATGTCTAGGGTTCCAGGGGGCATGTCTAGGGTTCCAGGGGGCATGTCTAGCGTTCCAGGGGGCATGTCTAGGGTTCCAGGGGGCATGTCTAGGGTTCCAGGGGGCATGTCTAGCGTTCCAGGGGGCATGTCTAGGGTTCCAGGGGGCATGTCTAAGGTTTCAGGGTGCTTTGAAAAGGCTGAAGAAGACTGCTATGTCTGTAATGTTAAGTTAGACCTAGCTAGCCACGGTCAGTGGCCTAGCTACACAAGTTCGGTATCCAAGCAACTGATCAGCATTTTGCAAGAGAAAGCCACCACTTTGTTTTTATTTTCTCCCCAATGCAAACCGTTAAACCCGTGCCTCAACGTTTGGAATCATTTCATGGGGAGTCATGAAAGAGTGTAGTGACACCATTAAGCAGAAACTAGGTTTTCATTGTTGATTGATGACGGGATGCTTTGAATGACACAATCGCAATATTAATGAGATCTGTCGGACTTGGTGTGTCGGTTGAGGACCAGCGTTCAGTAGGAGTGACGTCAGCTGTTGGGAGATGCTGAATTAGGGCTGGCGTTCTGTCACTTCAAAGCAGTGTGTCCCTTATACAGAAACACAGCATAGCTTCGACGCAGCTTTTAAGGAGTGCAGTAGAAAGTGGAATAATAACTGTCATGATAGATTTCTACTCCCCACCGACCCACTCTGTTCTCAGTCACACATAGGGGGGTTCTCAAATTTGCCCACAGTTAATGGCAACCGTTTGTTGTAATCTTGGCATTTAAAATGCACACGCCGCCAAGTCCCATTTAATGAACTTCTTTAATGGTTATTCCTGCTTTATCCGTGGACTTTTTCATCACCTCAGAACTTCTGAGTTAAAGCTGTGCCTGTAAAAACACGTTATTATAACTGACTACGGACCATATCTAATAAAAAAAAAGGAAGTCAGATTTCAGCACGCGAGAACGATATAATTATTTTTCAGTGAATCTGAAGTGACAGCCCTCATTTGGAACATAAAAGTGGTGAAATGCCATGTACCTACAGGCGGTGTAGTAAAATGAACCACGTTGGGAGTCTGGGTATATGAGAGCGGGAGTTAATCAGCCCTGGAACTAACGATCAGACTGCGGCACAGAGATGGCTGGACGTCACGGCCACATGGCGGCCTCAGATACCATGGCACATGTAAAGAAAGGAATCCAACTTGACAATCTTTTCATGATGGAGACTGGTGGCTACAGCAGTGGTTAGGAAAGAGAAACCGCCTACAGCGAGATGTGGCATAAGACAGCCACAGACAAATAAAAGGTATTTCAAGCAGATGTATGATAATGACCCAAACAATGACACACTGAAAGAAGGCCAAATATATCTTAATGAAATGGCAGTAACCAGCATAGTTCCATTTTTAAGAACCTGCTGATTCCCATTCCTAAACCTAGAGTGAAAACGCAAAGCTCCTCCTGCAAAACAAGACCACCTGGGAGAAGATTAATCCCCAGTCCCTAACGATATCTAACTATAGAATAAAAAGCCTCAAGTCTAAAGCAGTCTGCACTTATGCACACAGAAAAAATCATGCTTTAGATTTAGATGTAAGTAGAGCTGCGCGGTTGCCCAATTCCAGCTGTTTCTAGGGGCTAAACCAGCATTGTGTGTCCCCAAATCAAACCTGCACACTTAAACGCAAACAAACAGTGTACTGAAGTAACCAGAGAAAATCACCCGAGATTACAATCACAAATGTAATCCATTTCCATTAAAATAAACACATTACCCAAAGTCTGAGGTATTCCAGCAATGTCCTCATCCACAGGTTCTTAAGTCACGGGCATTCTGAAACACACAGGAGAAGGCTGCATTTAGATCAAAGGCTTCCAGTTAAGCAGCTACTCAGTAGTGCCTTGACTTCACACGTGTGTCAGAATGGATTTGCGCGCTGCTACGCCCGTTTCCCTCCTTCGCATCACCCTACACAAGGGGAATCATTCACAGGAGACAGACATACAAATGTGTGTACTATGAGCAGAGGCTATATTACACCCGGTTACCTAATGATGTCCACTGGGATTTCAGTAACAGGAATGTTGTTAAACAGGTTGTTGGTTTAAAAAAAAAAAAAAAAAAGAAGAGATTCAAAATCGAGGAACTTTTCACATGCTCAAACTATGTTTAAAGCAGTAAATAAAATATTGAGTGGGACAAAAAGGGACATATGAAAGGCAAATAAAAACAATTCTTACAACATGGCAGAAGGAAAATAAATTGTTGCAATAACAAGAGGGGAAAACATTTATTTTGTTAACTTATATTTTAAGTGAATTTTTTTAGAAAAAACAAAAACTATTTATTGGCAAGTACAGCTTTCATGTTTCCAGCTGAATATTACCACTGGTGCCTCAGTTCTCAGAGTGTTTATCTTCCTTGAGCTGATCCAATACAATATTCATTCAGTGTAAAAGAGGGATATATTTATGGGCGTTCAGTGCCTTCTGCCATGGATAAGCAGGCCGAGCGCGGCGGGAAGGGGCCAGCGCGCCGGGAAGGGGCCAGCGCGCCGGGAAGGGGCCAGCGCGCCGGGAAGGGGCCAGCGCGCCGGGAAGGGGCCAGCGCGCCGGGAAGGGGCCAGCGCGCCGGGAAGGGGCCAGCGCGCCGGGAAGGGGCCAGCGCGCCGGGAAGGGGCCAGGCCACCGGCCATTTGTGACAATCAGCAACTGCTACCCAGCCTTTTAAACACAAAAACATTGAGCACCAGTCAAAAGACTGCAATTCCAAACTCTTGAATAGTACTGTACTTTACACATTTTTAGACAATCCAAAGGCTGTCCTTCGCCCCACCACCACCTTTTACAGCAGCCTAGGAGACAGCAAGGCAATCAACCTCCTCCATGCACAGTCATCCGTGTTTTAATCAGTGCTATGGTTAACCAACAGTGGTTTATAATTATCCGAAGAATAATACTTGTCAGCCTTGTATCGACAGTTTCTAAGAGGACTATTGTCAGCGTGGTATCGACTGCTTTTCAGAGGACAAATGGCTGACTTCAGACAGTTGGTCAGAGGCAGATGGATTTTCCTTTCAGTCTGCTTCCCGGGTAGGTTTTCTTTTTCTCCTTCTTGTGGAATTGGTTTCCTCAGCCCTCTTGGGGATTCACTGAACTGGACTGAACCTTCTGTGAGAATGGACTGAAAGGTGAGTTAGACTAAGAATTTTTTATAGAATGATTGTACTCCCATTTTTGCCTCATTAAACCAACACAGTAGCCCAATAAAGCGGTTTGCATGCAGGTAGTGTGGTGGCTTGGGGGGGGGGGGGTCAAGACGGAGGCCCACAGCTGGTGTACTCACATAAGGTCACGTCTCTTGGTCCAATGAAAAGGCAGCTGCATGAAGCAAACCCAGTAAGGCTCCACTCGCAAAAACCCCGAATGAATGAAGGTCTCCACTGAGGTGAGGGAAGGCTCCATTATTAACGAGCACCCGGACTGGGCAATGGTGAGCTCTACGGGCCGTGTACTGTCTTGTTTGGGCTGAGCCTGAATAATTTACAGAGGGTGGCTTCGGTTCATATAACGGAGCATGTGAAAAAATATGTGATTATTTTCCAGGGACACGGAGTACGCAGGAGAGAAAAATAACTAGGACGATTACGTTTCACTCAGGGCTCTAGAATTGGAGGAAACAGGCCGACACTCCCTTGTCCATCACATGGATAATGAGACTAGAGGTACTGTGCTTATGTTGCCATAACACAACATTACAGATTTCCTACAAACAGTGGCACATTTGACTCATTTATATTTAGTAAAAGGACGGGGGAGCATTCAAATCCATAATCATATGAATAGTATGAATGAACTGATAAAGCTGTTCAAAGGGTATGAGCGAAAAGCACGTTTTCACGAGGAAACCGCAGAAGAATTATCACACAGTAGGAGGTGATGGGCCACGCTAAACCAAAATTACAAGGAATTCACAAAACAGTAAGATCGCCAAGTGCAGAGGATAAACGGATGTGTATTCATTCTCACAGTGTAGAGAGAAGGGATTTAGGGTATATTTCAAATGCCACAAAAAGACAAACCAAGGACAAGGTAATAGATGAAAATCTGATTGTGTGGTGCATGTCGGTCAGGAGGTCGAGAGACCTCATACGAGAGACTGGGGAGAGAAAGAGAAAGTGTTAAACCAGGATGACAGAGGGAACAATGCCTGAATAAACCCTCACCTTTAAGAGTGCACACCAGACTTCAGCGTCCTTCCAGGCTCCTCTTGCTCCTGCTTGTCCCTCTCTGGGTGTGTGAACCCCTAGGCTCGCAAGGACCTGAAACAAAAGCAGGGGAACGGAGGGGGGGGGGACAAGGCCATGTCAGTACCTCTGGGCCGTCAATCTCCCAACTCCTCGGATACGATAACGAGACCAAAGAACATCACACAGGTGTCGCTTTCATTTGACGTCCTTAACACACCCTCATTGAGGACACAGCCACTCCACCTGCTCCTCTATTTGTGAGCGTTGTCATGCTATTGACCAGTTTTGGGGGTATTACATCAGACTGCAACTGCATTTGTGAGAACAGGAACACCTTGATAATAAATGTTTGCTTTAGCGGTAGTCACTAACATCTCAGCGAGACACCAATTCACGCCGTAAGTGGTTTTCATGTTTCAATTTTGAGAGTCTTCTCAAACCACTGCCTGCCTTTATTGTGTAATATTCGTTCTATTATCCTTTTCAGAAATTCAGGCTCTATCAAAGCGATGAGAATCATAAATGGACAGCAATTCACTTTAAGTCCTGCCATAGATTTTAAAGATTTAAGTCAAAACTGTGGCTTTGAAACATTCAATGTATTTTTGGAAAAGGAACTATGGTGTAGAATAGATTCCACTTTTTGTTGTTGCTTATTGTCCTCCTGAATGGCAAATTCCTCCACCACTGTCTGGTGTAAAATAGAATGAAGAAGGATTTCCTGTCGGATTGCGTGTGTTTATCCTGAATGTCTTTTAAGCAGAAGTCTTTGACCAATGTCAACCATACCCATACAGCCACCGACATGCTTGATGATCAGTTTACTCAGTAATGTGTTGGTGCAGATTCGTCACAAACTCAAGACTTTGCCTTGTAGGATACATGCTCTTCTGTGTATTTGTATTCCTTTCCCTCTGTCATTTCAGTTATAATAGAGAGTCATTTCAGTGGGGATGATCCATTGTGTTGCTGTTTAAATGTCCATGTTGGTGAATTCACTGAGCACTTTCCTCCCAGGACTGCAGCATATTCCAGAAGGACTGCTGTGTCTATGTCTGGGTGGTTGAATGCATTATCCACAACCTGATGATTACTTGGTAAAGTTGAAAAAAAAAAAAAATCTACATAGGGTTTATTTAATTTATGCTAGCTTAAACAAAGGTGTAAACAAATTATGCAACTGGAGGAGGGGGATGGAACTTCAATCTACATATGGCAAATTCTGAATGCAGTGTGCTCCAGAGTGAACGAGACCCAACAAAGAAATGAATAGATAGTTTGTGGACAGAAAATGAAAAATAATTATCAGTGTTGTATGTGCTTTGATTGTGTGCGAACAAGTAATACAAATTCCTTGAGTTATTCAGTGGACAGACACTAATAAATCCTGCACAGATTTTTTAATAGACTGAAACAGAGCACATGCATTGTGAAGTGTAATACCAAAGATTTTAATAACCAAACCACAATAGGCCACAAGTTGTTGGAGGCTAGTGAAGCGGAGTGGGAGGAACCTAGGATAGGAGGTGGGCCAGGCCACCCACAATCTAATTAAATGCTACTGGGCAACACTGGCGCATTCTGGGCTTTTTGGTGAACTCCTACTCTAAATGTTTAGAAGCTTTGTCACTTAGTAAAGTCTTTGTCACTGGGTAAAGTCTCCCCAGCCACAGTTTTTTGTTATCCTTGTAGTGTGGTTATACAAATTGGTGTAATACTTTAAACAGCTCAATATCTGGAGCCAAATTCCTAGTTTTCTATTTTTTAAGATGCCATTTGTAGATTAAACCAATTTTACCATTTTGTGTTTGGCTAATCAGATTAGTCACAAAAGCAGTTCAAACCAGAATTCATATTCAGCGGTCTAAGGGAAAGTGGTGCCAATGTAGTCTCAGAGTTACATCATCTGCAACGACTATGCCCAGTCCTTTTTAGTTGAACTCGACACTGCAAGTCTTCAATCCCTTTACATACAAAAGAGCCAGTCTTCCCAATGTCAGCAAGATTAAGTGACATATCTGTTGAAATGTTACATTTTCACAGCAAAACATACAGCACTGAACTAGACTTCCAAAAGTCATTACATTTTTTATGCCCTTTCCTCAGTGTTAAAATGAACAGGTCATGTTTGTGTTTAACGTCAGCTTGCAAGGTCAGTTTTATACTGTACATTCAGTTTACTCAGTTGTTCTCGTGAATGAGCTCGGCATCCATGCGTGCAACTCATTTGTGTAAAGTAAGGTCACAAAAGCCAAAGCGCTCAGGCAAGAGCATGACTAATACTCGATGCCCAGCCCAATAGACAGGGTAAACTAGCCAATTTCTTACCTCCAATTTAATTAAGGCTTACCTAGTTCAAACAGGGATTTTGAAGGCAAAGTTTGCATTAAATAAATAACATGGGGACTGGCGGAATGTGTCGGACAAAGTCTTACCTAAAGGCAAGAGCCAGTCAATTTCCACAGTTGCTCTAGCAAATCAGGCAATCTTCCTGGCCAGACTGCCAATCACAGTCAAGAGAGGAAATGATCAAGAGGCTTTTCAAGGTTCAGGTGCTACTGCTGGTTGAAGGATCACAGTGCACCTTAGTTGCAGCAAAAATGATAACACAATACAGCGTGTCTTTCATTGAGATTAATGGGGCAAGTTTGGACAACCTAGAGGTTTAGGTTCACCTTATCGTCTGACAGTTTTCTAATGTTTTAAGATAGGCTGGAGGGATAAAACAAAACCCCATTCATCTGAGAGGCCTAAATACAAAGGAAATAACCAAAGCCGTGATATAGGTACCTTTCAAAATACAGGCAGGACTAAAGAAATGGAGTTATACAAAGTATATTCCAAGTAGGTGCACCCATGCAGGAGTGGAATGAACATCCCATCAATGTAAAGGTCTTGGATATAAACGCGGGGCCCTGTTAGTCAGTATGTTGACTACCACAGCGGGAAGAAGACATCTGATGGATGACATAGGTTAAACTGCTGGGGGAATTTTGGCAAGAGCGGCGACGTATACTACTCGCCTTACTGATGTTTCATGATCATGGCATTCTCAATAACCAGACATCAACACAACAGAACACTTGAAAGATTCTAGAACAGCGCCTGAGATAGTGATTACCAGTCCTATAAACCAAACACCAAACAAAGGAACTTCCTGTTGGAGGAAATGTGTCACATCCCTCTGAGATTTCTACATTCCCAAAACCTAAGGGCGCACTGAAGCTGTCCTGGCAGCTCGGCGTAGGCCAATACCCAATAACGCTAAGTTTGGCACTTCGGGCACTAGGACAGACACCTGAAACTATCGGCATAGAAACGGATAGCATTTCCTCATTGCTCTTTGGGAGACTGCACAGAGGACATCCACCACGTATCAGTGAATGCAGCGCTCTGACCGTTTCTTAATAACCCTTAAGGCCTTTCTTACAATGGCGCTCGGGCCGTGCTAAACCGGGTGACGCGTCACTGTGTCACTGCGCCCGTTCGTGTAGCAGAACCCCACAGAGTTGGAGTTCCAGACGGCCTGAACGCACCCAATGTGCCCAACCCTGAGGTGACTGAGAATCACCTCCACGCTACAGTGACATCTGCTTCTTGGACAAGGCCTGGGACATGTTCTAGTCACAGGAGCCTGAGGGCCGTGCGGCCCAGGTAGCGTCTGAACAGGTCTGGGAGCTGTCAGCACGATGTGTGGCAGCCTCCTCACTCCGAACAGCATTTCCTGTCTTCCCTCCAGAGCATATGGCACCAGGCAGCCAGATACCCAGTGGCAGAGAACAGTTGCTGACTGGCTTGCTGGCCGGCTGGCTGTACAGCAGATTTAGGGCTGAGTTGTATACCACATGGAATATTGACAGGGTTGGGTTTGTGATTTTCCTTATGACACTGTATATCAATGTTTGTTCGCCTCATACAATATAAACATTACTAAGGCGTTGAACTTGAAGTGAGGAAGTCACCTCCTGTACTTACAGTGAGGGGAAAAAACTCTGACCCCCTGCTGATTTTGTGCGTTTGCCCACAGACAAAGAAATGATCATCCTATAATATTAATGGTATGTTTATTTGAACAGTGAGGTCATTGTCATGCAGGAATGCCCACCCACAAATCATTTTCAAAGCCCAGGCTGAGGGAAGGAGATTCTCACTCAAGATGACTGTACATGGCCCCGTCCATCGTCCCTTTGATGCGGTGAAGTTGTCCTGTCCCCTTTGCAGAAAAACACCCCTAAAACATTGACAAAATCCTCCCGTGTAGTTCTGGGCTGATGCCTAACCGTTCTCTTGATCATTGCAACTCCACGAGGTGAGATCTAGCATGGAACCCCAGACCAAGGGAGATTGACAGTTCTTTTGTGTTTCTTCCATTTGAGAATAATCGCACCAACTGTCACCTCCTCACCAAGCCGCTTAGCGATGGTCTTGTAGCCCATTCCAGCCTTGTGTATGCCTACAATCTTGACCCTGACATCCTTCGACAGCTCTTTGGTCTTGGCCATGGTGGAGAGTTCGGAATCTGATTGATTGATTGCTTTTGGGGACAGGTGTATTTAATACAGGTTAGAAACTGAGATTAGGAGCACTCCCTTTAAGAGTGTGCTACTAATCTCAGCTTGTTACCTGTATAAAAGACACCTGGGAGCCAGAAATCTTTCTGATTGAGTGGGGATCAAATACGTATTTCCCTAATTAAAATGCTAATCAATTCATAACATTTTTGACATGTGTTTTTCTGGATTTCTTTGCTGTTATTTTGTCTCTTACTGTTCAAATAAATCTACCATTAAAATGATAGACTGATCGTTTATTTTTCAGAGGGCAAATGCACAAAATAAGCAGGGGATCAAATACTGTGCCCCCTCACTATACCCCCAGTATAGAACTGTTGATTAGCTAGCATTGTACTTGTTTTTGTTCCAAAGAATAGTTGCTGCAAGGAAGCGCTGGAACTGAAGGTGCACACCTTTTAGTCAGTGAATCTGGCCTGTGAAGCAGTATTGTGACATAATAAAAAATATATATCCGCCACTGAAAATAAGTCAGAGAAATACTCTGACAAAATAAATTCACTTCACAAAGACCTGAAAATACAAATATAAATTGTACAATGTTGAAAATGACAGACGTAACAAAAGGAGTGAAGCACGCAGAGTTTGATCCAAAAATTATTTGGTTGATGTTTATACAGAAATATAGCACAATACCCCACAAGGGTTGTTAAGTACCTGACCAAGCACTACAACCTGTTTCAATTCTGTGACCAGTTGCCACTTTGTGGCAAGAGATACAGGTCAATACACCGTCAGAGTTAGAGGGAGGGATGGTCAGCAGGATATTCTTTGTCTCAATTCGTTGAGGTCGTGGCAAGTCTTAGGACTGCAAACAGACCAAGAACAATAACTGAACGTTTCGTGCTACACATTTGTTTAATGTACTACAGGGTTAAGTGAGTCGTTTGATAAAAAGCATAGCGGAGCATTGTATATTAGATGCAGGTCATTGCCTGTCCCGAGCTTACAGCTATAAGGCAACATCGTAACTATAAATTGGTAAAAAATTTGAACTTTATTAGGATCCCGTATCTCGGACACAATGAAATAATGACAAAGCACCAATAACATACAAGGGACAAACCGAGACAGGTGACATAGGTGGGTTTACCGCTGTAGTAGAAAAATAGGTGTGGCCACGTATAGTTAATTTTATATGAGTTATTATGAGTATGAATGGCACTTATTTGTCTGTACTTTGGAAAATGACACAATAGTAGCTATGCCTGATCAAATGCAAAAGCAGAATATGTAAACATTTCCTATGTGCACATTTTCAATTGCTTGATGGTTATGACAAACGCCTAAGCTATACAAATTAAACTGAAGGTTAATGTATTTTCCTTCAGTTGTTCTACCACACAGATGCGCCCACAACATCATTCAATAAACAATAATTAAATTAATTAAATAATGAACTTTACCATTATATATTGTCTGCAGTCATGTTGGAATTCAATCTTTTTACAACAACATTCTACATCGTGCACATAAAAAAATATTATAATTCGTAGGGAATACAAAATGACATATTTAAACCCCAAAATGAGTACAATGAATCAAACACAGCTTCCCAGGAAACTATTACCAAGAGGCAGACAAGTGTGTTTTATTACTTCTGGGTTGACGCTGGTTAAAAGAAAAAAAGTATTTTTTTAAAGGCAGTTTGCTGCTTTGAACTCCTCCCATAAAGCGTTTTTTTAAACCTCACTATGTAAGGATTTTCTTAGCCAATTACATTGAAGCTCAACTTACTAGACAAGACTTGACGAACAATGCCGAAGAATTAAGACATTGAACATTTAAGCTATAGACCAAAACAAAGACGTGCCATTCGATAACATTTCATCTCTTAACTTTGTACAATGTGTGCCTTACATGCAAGAGTGCTCAAATCTTCTTTCTTGAAAACAATGTTGACTGACATGTCAATTAGGGTTGGTCATTACAACAACAGTATCAGTTAAACAATTATTGACAGCCATCATCACTAGTGTCATTGGGATGGTTTAGCCTTCTTGAACTTGATGGGCAGTAAAGACCAGACTCCTCCAGAGCATAACCTGATGGCCTCTTGGTAGCCTCCCCAATCAGTCTCTACTTGCTCGACCATCCGGTTGAGGGAAGGCCTGATCTGGGCAATGTTGAGGAAGTGTCACATACCTTCCATGTTCCATGGGACATTCAAGGTGCTTGAAAGCTTTATAATCCTCCCCTGACCGGTCTCTTTCTACAACTGTCTCTTAGTTGTACTGAAAGCCCCTCTGTGATAAAGATTGAGATACACTTGCCAACAAAATAAACCGAAAGAAACTTCTGAATCTCTCCTGAAATCATGTGAATCACTACAATGTACAATTGGACATGTCCAATTCACTAGGCTTTTATGTAAACTGAAAACATTGTTTATAAATTGTGCACTTTAGGACAAAGTAAATAACAAAAGTGAAATGTTTTGAAAAACTGGCCTTCTCCCATAGCACATTGGTGTAAAAACACAATAGCAGTCAATTTTAACAGCAACAGAAAAAAAGTGGTGCACAGTAGCTAAATATTTATTAGTAAATTCATTGCCATTGTTCAGAATTTAATTACATTTGCCCAGGTCAACACAAGCTCAGTAATTTCTGCATGCCTTGTTTTGCAAAAAAGCTTAAAAAACAGCCTGCAGGCCAAAATCCAATGAACAGACAAATCAAGCATTGACTCTGAACAGTTTTAAAGTAAAATATGTAATTATAATTTTTTAAAGATTAAAAACCTTAAGGCAGGAGGAGCACAAAGAAAAAAGCTCTTACACAGAAAATAACTGTGCATTTCAGGTTTCATTGAAATGAGGCAAGATACAAAACTGGATTGAGTTCTCAAATACTTGTCATTTCAACATTCTGCTCTGGGGCCCATACTACAGATCTAGTTCTCTGATCACATTAATTAGTGAGAAGGTTAGCGTTTCTACCCTTTATAAACTCAAAGCTGCCGTCTGAGAAGCACAACAGACGCAGCCTTTCGTCCAATAACGTCTACCATCCTTTAATCATGATTAAAAGCAGGGCCATTTAAAAAGTAGCACAGAGATAGACACTCTCTAATTGCTGTAGTCACACAGCGTGAATAAGATTCTAACATTCCGCAGATTCCTGCAGGGGGTTCAAGGTCTGGTTACGAGGATCTGTATGCGAAGGCCAGCCACACAGCCAAATCATTCTCTTTGACAACCTGATGCTTAGGCCCAGTGCATGGCTTTATTTTTAAAGATTGAACTGCACAGAAATTCTCTTAAAATTATATTTTAAGAGGACAGAAGTCATTCACAAGGAAAGTTTTCGCTTAATAAAAATAAACATCACAATTTGACAACTACTAAGCTCAAATAGCAATTATATTTCAAAATAACATAAATATCACACATTGGTTGAATTGACACAATGAGGCACACTTTATTTCAGATTTGACAAACATTTTCTGACTGAAGGATTGACTTCTGCCCTGACCGGAGCTCAAAAGCCAACATCAAGGATACCACAGATTAACCAGAAAACCAACATTGTGTGTCTCCATCTGGGGTCTGGCTGCCTCTGAATCCAGCGACCAGCTCCCTCTGTTCTGGCGGCTGCCACGGATGCTTCCATTCATTCTTTTTTATGAGAATGTAAAATTCCTCACACCTGCATAGCTCAGGAATCACTCACACAAATGATACGCAGCAACTGACCCTGGGATAAGCATCAATCAAACACAAAATACAGCATCTGAACTGGAGACAAAACCGCTGAATTATTCACAATCCGCCTATTAAAGGTCAATGAAGGTCTGACACCGAAACCAAGGAAAGGCAACACCAACACAGATTTTTTTCCACTCCACCACAACTAGAGCTGTGACTTGCGCGAGTACCATCGACTTCCCCAGTACAGTGTTTAAGATTGGGGTAGTAAAGGATTGCATCGATCTCACTGGATCTGAATGTAATTACAAAAACATTGTACTGCAATCGGTTATATAAGCGGTCTTATTAGATTACAGTAGTTTACTAGTTATTTGATTACTACAGAATTCAGAAGAGACATGGAAAGTACATTGTGAAATTGTTTTATTAAGTCAGCACTGAAAAAAGTAAAAATATGTTTACATTTTAAAATGGTCGAGTCTGAGGATATTGAGATGGATCAAAGCAGGGGTTCTTAGTATCCAGCTATGCATTTTTGGACTTCAAAATTACTTATGTATACATCCATTCATTCTTGAAGAATAGAACTTAGAAGACATAAAGACCTTATTCCAACTGCCATACCCTGTACAAATCAAAAAAAGAACTTTGCAAACAATGTAAATCTAAATACTGCATTGCCTCAAAACATGGTTCAAACTATTCATCCTCATATACTGACAGTCAGGCTTCGCTTTCATAGCATGGCTAAATAGTGAGTAGTTACATTTCTCCAGACCCATCCCTCCACTTTCTATGTAAAGAGGAGGGTGACTGCTTTGTTACTGTTAAAATTATGGGTCACAGATTTAACAGGGAATAATTCAAAAGCAACAAAGTTGACGCAACAGTCTGAATGTGGCTTTTATCTTTGCTCTGCATTGGAGGAATTCTCCACAACTGAGGGTCTATAGATTGAATTGTTTAGTTTCTGGGCAGCTCTGATAAAGCTATAACAAGTATGTACAGCACTACATTGTGTCCATAACAATATAAAAAATGTAATATTGGGGTACTGTTAGCGCATGGCCTGGTCGGCATAGTGTAGACAAGCAGAGAAAAAGAAAACGTAAAATAGTTTAGTATAACTGACCCTGACTCCAATGTACCCCTCAGTACGTGACTTAAAGGAACTGTATTCCACTTCATTCTAGAGTACATTACTCAGCAGCGCAGTATTCAAATGTACTGTTGTCCAAACTTGTGAAATAGATGTCCACAACCGGTACAGATTCAGTCCATTCAACACCAACAAGATATGATCATGTGAGGTGAAAGAGTACATTAAAATAAAAGCCTGTGTGGAATACTGCTCAAACACAAAAGGATGATATATTCTTTGTCTGGATGCTGAGGTCTTGAGCTGGCGTGTTTACACCTAGAGTCCTGTTGCAAGGCCGGTTGAAAGTACAAAACATAAAAAAACGATTTTGGGTGCTGCTCGAGGTAGAGAGAAACAGTAAATTATCTGCTAAGAGCTCTGGTGGACACTGCTGCTGTCAGCAAATCAACTGCTTGCTCAAAACATCTGTGGAATAGTGTTGAGACACACTTCAAAACGTAAAAAAATAAATAGTGGCAGTCTGTCCTCCCCAAAAAAGTTGTACCTGGGCAATGATCATGCTTATTAATCAACTATACGCTATGCAACAACAGCTGAACATTTTATCATTGTGAAGATTGCTTATTATCAACAATGTTAACAAATTTGTGCACATCATTTGAGAGAAACACGTTTTCGGTTTTCTTAAAGCTGTTTTCACATTTTTGTTCAGCCTAAAAACAATACGAATTATTCTAATGTATTGTACATAAAGATACTTTACAGTAGAAAAATCTAAACATGCAACAGTCCTGTTTCACCATGCAGCCTACAAAGTTCCACTGTTAAACCATTGTAAAGTTGGATCAGATTCAATCGCAAATAATGAAACCGGGGTGCATTGACACAGCCAGTACAATTCTATTAACTGCTCTACGCTAATCAGTCATTTAACTACTTAGTTCTTTTTCAGAGCTGATTGGACTGCATGAAGGAACAATTAGAGAAAATATAAATATAAATTGGGCTACCAGTGTGAACACAGCCAAAGTTTTACTCTAGTCACGACATAATTGCTGCATTGCACAGAACCGGGAGACTAAAAACATCAAAGTATGTAGTCCAAGATGCCGTTCATGGAGAGCCTCTGGCAAAGTGACATACGGTCACAAAGGGCAATTTCCAAAAGCAGAGCTGAAGCTCAAGCATACAAATTCAGGTTGGGTTTACGACAGCTACTAAGAGAACACTTAATTAAATCAGAATCGCCTGCTGTTCACCTCTTCTCAGCCATCCCTGTGTCCTCTGGGCAAGGACTGAACACTCAGAGCCCTCGTCTCTGGAAACAGCAACTATGTTTGTACTCTCAAAAACACGGCAGGAAAACGACAAAGTTTCAATTTAATAACCGAAAACAGGTGGCAACGATATCATTCACAACACGTAAAGCTCTTTAAAAAGGCTATTAACTTTGAGTTTTCCTTCAGTTTACTCCTCCTTTTCAGAATCTCACACGGAGAGAAGGACAGTCCTGCCTTAAGACCTGGGATATGACAGGAGATCAGACTACTTGGAAGAGTAAGTAAGTACGGCTGAAGAAGATGAAGAGAAATTAAGCAGATTAGTCAGGTTTATAGGAATCTCAGGCTGATTATACTTGACACCAGGGTATTCTACTGCATGCAAATAATCAACTAGTAGCTAGGAAGAAAAGGTAGCCCTAGTCTGGGAGGAGTACTGAGTGCTTTGTACTGCAGCATAGCTCTTTCTTCATCCACAGCGAAGTAGCAAAGTAGAGCCACAAAAGAAAGGGGCAAAGGCAACGCAATACAGGCTCAGAGGCCAAACTGAAACTGCTGGGCTGGAAAAACCAAAGAGTCATGGCTTTTTATATGGGGGTGGGCTTTTCACAGAACCACTGTGAAATGGACCAAATGCATTTCTGCAGCAGTGACCAGCGAGCCGAAAATGGCTCGCTTCAGTACTCTGACTTAAAAGGGGGATTTCTCTTTACCATGCGCCATCAAATCATAGGCTCGTGCCGTTTGTGTCGAGACAGGCCGATGGCATCTAGAGGACACATGGACAAATAAGCAGTTGAAAGCAGTCACACACGCACACACACGCGATCTCAAAGCACATGCACTATGTCCACTGTCAGTTACTCTGATGTTGCTTAGTCAAAGTTCTCTCCAGTAATGTCAACCACAGGGATATTCTCCATCACTGACCTTTGAATGTTAAGATATCCGAGACTGGCAGCCTTACAGTTGACTAAGTCCTGTTTCAGCGACCTACTAACTAAATAACACAGGTCTTGCATATGCTGAGGGAGGAAAACACTGCAGGGAGGAAGAAAAAATTTGAGTAAACCAGTGCCAGCCCAGTGTGCCATCCATCACTCGCCTGAAGTGCCCTGCCATTACAGCGGAAATAATACGAACGACATAAATGCCGAAGTCAAAATTATCTGTAATTAACAAAACCTCCCTCCTTGTCATTACCTTAGAGGACTAACATGGCAATACCATGACATAAAAAAGGAGGAGAAATTAAGAATCAGAGTCATAAAAGCACAGCCCAATAACATGTCTGTCACTCTGTACCACTCGCTGTTTCTGCCAAATAACCTGTTGGAGCTAGACTGCCAAGAAGCGTGGCAGCGGCCATTTTATATGCTAACTCTGCCTGCCGGTCACCGGAGACAGGAGAATTAAAAATGTCAAGGCGGAATCTGCTTTCAGTTTGGAAGGCCACGTACTACTCAGCTAATACTAAAACACTATTCGGGAATCATTATTACAACCGACAGAGTATTCCAGTTATGCTTCTCTTTTTGAAAAATGCGCATTCACCGCAACAAAGTTGAGACACCCATAGGAGAACCGGTGGAAGACATCATAAACAGCTGCACTCTGAATTCAGATGTCAAAACATGCTAAACAAAGAGCACTATTCACAAATTGGTCATGAACACAAACAACAAACACAGTCTCTGAGAGCCAGGTGTACATGGTGGTCTGTGAACAGGGAGAGAGAGCTTGTTACTGTATGGAAGGCTACACAGGGCAATTACAGCAGCAGGCATCCCAGAAGAACCCTGCTGCTGGGACCATGACAAGGTGGCAAGATCACTTCACAAAGGCAGTGGAGGGAAGCAGTGGAGCCTGTGAAGTTGAGCAAAGGTACCCAAATCCAGAGGACTGAAGGTGTCTCCTATCCAGGTGTGAACTCGTTTCTCTGTCATTACCAGACAATGAATGGAGCTAATGAGAAAAAAAATTATAATAAGAATGAAACTGAAAGATACATGGACTACCTGCACTGGCTCGGGATTATTATTTGAAAAATGTGGGGATATGCATGGGTGGTTGACTTTAAAGCATGAAAAGATGTTTGATTTAAATATTTCATACGATAAGATTTCACACCAAATTTTATGAACCGTTTTATACTTCACAGAATTGAACTTGTCCTCTAGTTTAAGGTGACTTAATAGCCTCTGCACATCATATCAATTTCATTGGTAAATTACATGTCATCATTCTTTGTCATTCTTATTTCAGAATAATTAATTGCCTTGGCAAGAATGCTTTAAAATAATGCAATTATTCTTTGTTACAATGGTTACAAGTGTCTACAGACAGTTTTGAATAAGATTAGCATACATTTTGACAAACCTTTATATGAATGCAAAACTACTTCTGGGGTTTGCTTAGTCTACTTGCCACATGTTTCCCATGGAGAAAAGCATTTAATTAAGCAATTTCTATTTAAGGATTAACATTTGTCATCAACTGAACACAAGGACCAAGAGAAATTTGACCTCCACTTCCAACTATGCCCCTCCAGAATGGGCAAACTGGCTCAAGGATGAGGACCCGAGCCCTCTCACCTGTCAGCTCGGGATTAGATTCAGCAACCTTTCGGTTACTGGCTCTGTGGCTCAATACTTGGCCTCTAAAACATTGCAGCTTCCCTGACTACCAAAATATCTTGCACAAGCCAAATGCACATCTGCAAACACATAGACGTGTCCATGCAACTCATGAGCTCCATCAGCAACAGTTAAAATTAGTAAGGGAAATAAAGGTGATAAATATGAACGCATCCATGCATCAAATCATATAGTATCTACCCGAAACAATTAGATCTACTGGAGCAGATATATCTAGATACAAATGAAAATGTCTGAAAGGGAATGACTCACATTCCAAACCAATTCATTAGTCTTCGGGAAGGGAAATGTCAGAAATGTAAATCCTATCCTACGTAGTGACAGTAAACTCCTCTGATGACGATGCCAAGTTCTGATTATTTCTGCACTTCCGGTTTGAGCAAGAACCGGCCCAACGCAATGGTTTTGAATGAATTGTCTCTATAATGTTTCAGAAAACATTATAGACATAAGACTGAAAATGTATATCTGTTTACATGCTAGGACACGGAAATAGGGATTCAATTTATGACATTTTACACATTTTTAAAAAGGTTTCCTAGGACAAATACACACGTCCACTAATGATGTGGGTCAGTGTTATTTTAACCCTCGCCCAAGTACAACGCCTAATAAGCCACCTGGAACCGGCTCGACTATATGGAAACACTGAAACTCTGAAGCCCACACACAAACCCTACCACCAGAAATACAGAAAATGCACTGTAACATACAGTTCACAAGTGCATTGGCTTACATTCTAGACAAGCAAAACTATTCTCAACCAACATGTAGACTATGACAAGAAATGCATAAATGTATTTGTTAGGTTGACTTAATCGCTTTGTAAACATGTCTGAGATAAATAACACACCAGAAAAGTACTGGCTTAGCCCACGGCACAAACGACAAATAGACAAAACAAACTAGGTACTGAGAAAAATATACTTAAATATCTATAGCCTATAGACACTTCTGATAGAAGTAGTGAAAACAATGGATAACTGGAGAAAAAGATTTTCTATGCATTGACATAAGAGGGATACTTAAAGGTATAGTTTGACCTAGATTCATTATGGGGGAAAATTTAGCTTACCGTGAGATGTTCTTAAAGGCCCATGGAGTAATATTTCACAACAAGCCAATTTGTGAACAAAACTGACCGCTAAACAGGGAAATCCCACAACAGATTGTTTAGTTAAAAATAAGATTGATATAGCCACATATAGAAATATTTTGAGGAATACAATATTGACAGGTTCTTTGAAAACACTTCTAGTCTTGGTTTTTTTAGTTGGTTACAGCTTGCAGTTGTTTTGAATTTGGACAAGGCTAATAATACTATTTCCAGACAGAGGTAAATAATGGCTTGTTGTGAAAAAGGACTCCCTGGGCCTTTAAGAACAACTCAGGGTAAGCAAAATGTCAGCTAGGTCAAGCTATCATAATGAAGCTAGGTCGAGCTATAATTTTAAGGCTGTGACACATAGAGGAAATTGTCGACCTTTCAACTAGTTGGTGCTCGCCTTACAGTCCTCTCAGTAACAGATCAGTACAACTCAATTTGTCAGGCCTAATAATGTAATTTACCATTTAACCTCCCCGAAACTAAACCACTCTTCATCCAAAATATGTTCCATGATTCAAAACACGCTAGCCCTGCAAATGAGTCATTCCGCGCATTGCTAATGTCCACAAAACAGGCCACCTACAGAGTTAGTTGCAAATGCTATTACAGAAATGTTTAATTAATCGTATGAGTATTAACATGCTCAAAACAAAGCAATTAGGTTTGACAAACCAAACATCAGGCATGTTGACATCCAGCGACAAAACGCAATGGCACCTCCACCAACCACATACAGTCCAGAAGTCCCATTGCATAATATTTGTAAATTTCCGGCGATAAAACATGAGATAAGGCAGCCATGTCCCATATCAAGCTGTCCATTCCCAGCGACTCAGAGCCAGTTTAACACCCCAGCTGTATGCGAAAGCAGTGACACTGACCACTGCACCAAACGACAGACCATCGTAGGTGACTTTTTAACCGCTCACACGCTCACACGGCCGTTTAACAAGGTGGACAAACGGAATATAGTAAATTAATGGAGGAAAATCTACTAGGGGTGGAGACCACAGTTATCATCATTTACCTGGAAACACACTCCAACAGAACACGGTCGGACCACTGGCGGTGCCTGTCAAACACCGAAATGCATATAACCACACGCTGGTTTGTTTATTTGTCACTGTAGGAATCTAAATAATGCTTTCAAAAAGCTGGTTATTAAAATTACCATGAATGCATATGCAAATGTATTCTGCTCTGATTGGTTTAATCCACATGGATGGTAGAATGGAACATCCTGAATCATTCAACCAAGGGTTTTTAGAAGACAGACCCTGAACATGGGATTTCTAGGATTCCTCTCTAGCTCTGGTGCATTTATGGATGATGCAAAGCCAGAAAGTTGGGGGACGTACTGAAGACACACTGCTTCTCCAATAACACTTGAGAATGCCATAAACATAGACACTTCAACCCTCTGTCTCAGACCGTGTGAGAGGGGACAATTTCCCAGCCACTGCAGGGGGTTAAACTGCTGACGGAGCAGACAGAGAGCCACCAGCTCTTTCGCACTCCGCACGCTGAAAACCTCCCGTGGTGCCATCTAACTGGGGATCTGCTCAGACATGCCGGTCCACACTGCCCATACAAGGCTTTCACTGTGCACGGCCAGAATGAGCTCCTTTCATCAGAAGTCCAATATCACAGGCAAAACCCCAGCAGGCGAAAGGGCTTTACCGGCACGTCATACAGAAAATAGGGGCCTCAAAACTCCCAGGAGGCCACCAGGAATATTGGATATGGACACTTCTAATCCAAAGCACAGTGCTAAGGCTGATCCCTTTATTGCTTTGCAGTTGATTTCCTTTTATTTATTGATGTGTTTCACTCTGGAGTCAAACCCTATGCTCGGACGGTCACAAGGCACTGATTTAACAAAACGAGTCAGTCTCACCAACACCCAGCACATGCACCACATCAGCCAGGAAAGGACCGTTCAGGGTAAATCCCCAGGGTATTAGCTTCCGACTGGCCTACTGATAAAGGACGCTCCAACTTCAGGAATATTTGTAATTACACCGCAGTATTAAGGAAACCAAACACTAAGTATTTTATTAAAGTTCCCGTTGGCCACCTGTCCCTCTGTGTTCATTAAAGAATGGGCTGGGGACATTGTGAAATACTCGTTTGAACACGCCAAATGCACACAGACAAGAACAAAATAATTAAAGCGAATTTGTTTGGTTTTACCTTATTTACACACCAAATGTTATGTTCCATTGCTGGCTTAGTGGCTTGCATGATAAACTAAAAAACAATGTCGCACAAACTGGTCCACAGCAAACTCAACTGTGTCATTGGGGGCTAAGTACACATCAGTCTCAGGAATGTCACCGGACCAATGCTTTTTGGTCAGTCCCGAGTGTTTTGTAGGTCGGACAATTGGGTTGTCAGACTGTAGAGGAAACCATAGAGTTGTACACAGTGCAAGATGGAGCCGCAGTGGATCAGGACTTGTTGGTCCACAACATCTCAAAGATGTTCAATCAGATTGAGAACTGGGGTATTTGGAGGCCAGGCAAACAACTTGAATGTTTCTGCATATTCCTCACGCCACTGCACACGTTGTACGGGAAAGAAGCCACTGCTTTCAGGGAAAACCACTGAGGGTCCAAAGTAAACTTTGTTTCTCACAGGCCCTATCGAAAACTATTATTAAAATATTACTGGCCCCAATTAAATTAAACAAAAACAATGACACAATTGTATTATAAATTCTGTGTAAATATCAATTCATCAGTATATTGATTTGTACCACAGTTTTGCATGATTATAAATACCAGTATCTTCACATGAATATACTTGTTTATTTGTCGTGACATGAAAGCATGAATATTAAATAGTTGAGTAAATATATGGTTACATAAATATGGCGCCATACCGTACTAGTTGGTTGACTGGCTACTTGGGTGTCACTGCTAGAAACCGCATAGGCATGCATAGTCAACATGACACTTACTGTCAACAAGCCATGTCCGCATGGTTTCTACAGGTATGGCAGTATGGTTGAATGCCCTTTGTAGGCGCTTTCAAGGGTGGACAGGGTTCATCCTGGGCTACCCAGCCCCATATGTAACAGGGTGCGATGTACTGTGTGTTGTGACACATATCTCCCGTAACCAGCATTCACATTTTCGGTGATTTGTGCCACAGTGGACCTTCTGCAGGTTCGGACTGGGTGGAATTGCCTTTGTTGCCCTCACACATCAGTGAGCCTTTGGCACCTAACATCCTGTTGCCGGTTTGTGGTTTGTCCCTCCTCGGACCACTGTTGGTAGCTACTCACGCCTGTTGACCGGGAGCACCCCACATGCATTGCTGTTTCAGAGATGCCCTGACCCAGTCGTCTGGCCCGAAAAATTTGGCACACATCAAAATCGCTCAGAACTTTACTCCAGCCCATTTCCCTTGCATCCAAGATGTTGAAAATGAGAACTGTTAGTTTGCTTAACATCTAGTCTACCCAGACCTTGACATGTGTCTTTGTTAAGAGACAATGTTTTGTTATTCACAATGTTATTCACTTCACCTGTGAGTGAAGGGAATAATGCTTTGGCTCATTAGTGTATCAGCCGATTAGTTCATGCTCTGCCATCTTTCACTCAAGCTGCACACTCCTCGCTGTTAGGTTCACCAGAGAAGGCGGCATGCTGTTCTGTCAAAATGCAGTCAACCAATGTTAATAGCAACAATGCTGAAAGTCAAAATATCACATTTATTTTAAAAAGCGCTTTTTACATCAGCAGTTGTCACAAAGTGCTTTTACAAAACACCCAGCCTTAAACCCAAGGAGCAAGCAACAGAAGTGTTGAATTTCAGTGGCACGGTAAAACTCCCTAAGAAGGCCGAAATTTAGGAAGAAACCTAGAGAGGAACCAGGCTCAGAGGGGTGACCAGTCCTCTTCTGGCTGTGCCACATTAACATATTAAGAGCCCAAATAGTAATAATTAATAAATGCATGTGGGCTGAGTCCAGAGTCTGTATAAAACTAGTCCAGATCAGAAATAAGACCAGATGGACAAGGACAGGGACAACAGGGGGAGACAGATCTAAGGATCTATCCTTGTAGATCTAAAAGGATATATAATGGAGGATAACTGGCCCTACTCCCCCGGCATAATAATATAGCAGCGTAAACCCTTGGGGCTGACACACAGGGGGTCCAGAGACACTGTGGCACTATCCGGGGGAGGCACCAGGACTGGATCCGACATGCAGAAAATCAATCCAGCCACATTGCCAAGCATCAACCAATGGGACATCACCAACCGCAACCACTCTGAATGAGTATTGCCAGCAGAGAACAGCCCAACTTAAAGTGTAGCCATTTCTATAATTCCAATGGTTTACCCAGGCTTTACTGTATGATGGATCGTAACATTTGGTAAAATATTTTTTAATAACTATTATTATTAAATCATCACTCAATTTGTTTCTTTATCATGTGTCCTCTACGTTTACGTGCTTGGGTGTAGAAGACGGATCAGGAAAGGTGCTGTGGGAGAAGATCAGCTGGTAAGCTGTTGAAGCAAATGCCTATCACAGTGGCAAATTCCTCAAATGTATTGCCTAGTGAAGGCCAAGGTTGATTTAGTGCTCCACCAGAACCTCTGGCGAAACTAGCGGGGAACAAGATATTGTTCAGATACTATAAACAGAGGTAGCGGAGGACAAACAGCAGGGCTGCAGGAGAACAGAAAGACTCCAGGAAACATTGCACCATCGCCAGGGAGACGTATATCCGGAGATTCTTATTCTTTCTCCAAAATGCCAACAACCGCTTCAGGAAATGAATTCCACAGGAGGGGCATGGGAGTATTAGATGTTAACGGTGGTTTTGACTAAAGTGTGTCTGTGTGTGTGTACCTGTATAAACTCAATCACAACACCCTTGAGCATGGGCTGTAATCACTTATTCTATAGAATGACTGACCTCTGCCGATGATCCATGAGAGGTCAGTGCAATGCTGATATGGCTGCTTTAGCCCTACCCATTCAATGGGCAAGCGGGGGGGAGGGTAATGTGCAATTGGCGCAGTCCCTGCAATCACTCAAGCCTGGTCAACCTTGGAAGCGCTCTTGAAATCTTCCGATAATGGCTGAGACAAAACAGTGACATTAGAACGCCAGACGGACAGCAAGCCAGTGGACACAGGAACACCACCTCCCAAACAAAGCACCTTCCACTGTCCGGTAACATCGTTCAGCTGAACCGCGACTGGTGTCGTTTTGGCATTAGCATTTCTTTTTATCTTGAGTACAGGTAGCAAAGCCGGTTTCAGGCTTAACATTTTCCATCAGACTCAAACTCATTTACAGGACACATTCTCCACTTACCTGAGGAAGGCCTACCTTTGACATGAGAGCACAATGCATGAATGACTTCCAGAAATAGATTCAACACTTAAAGAGCTTTGGGGAAAAAAGAAAGAGGAATCTTTCAACAAGAAATACCATGCCCACTTGTTAGCCTGGATGTCGGCTCAGCACAAAGCGAAGGCCCTGTTCACTGGATACTGAACAGTATGTCCCCAAGGTTCGCTAGAAAATAACAGGCAACAGGCACTGGCGCTGAAGCAAGAACGACAGAGAGGGAGGAGGAGAAAGAGAAAGGAGAGGAAGAGAATGGGGAGAGGGAGAGTCAAGAATGTCCTGGCATGCGCGCTAGCCGACTGGATGTCGTGAGGTGGCACCACCTTGGAGAGAAACGGCACTGGAAGCTCGACTGAAAGAACAACACCAGATCCAGCAGAAACATATACATTTATGAACTGACAGTGGAAATTGCCCAAAGGACAAAAAGTTTCCCCTTACATGCAAGAAGGCAAGTACAAAACAAGTGTCTGAAACCATAGGTCACATCCTGAAACCCGCCATGAACTTCATCTTAAGAGGAACAGAAAGCATACATAGGATATTAGAGTTTTTCGGGGGTGGTTAAGATGTGGAAGTTAAGGGCCAGGCGAAGCAGTAAGGTCAGCCGTTGTGCCAGGGTTACCATGTAGTCATCGGAGCCTCGGTAATGAGGCTTCGCTCCTCACCCCCATACTGCCGCCGTCACACACACAGGTTCCCATGACACGGAGAGCTAAGCCCCAGGCAGCAGCTGCTTAGAGTGATGGGGGAGGCAGGCAGTCGCAGAAAGGATAACCTGTTAGCAAGCTAAGTTATGGGCTGCCTGGACAAGATTACGACCGAGCCTGGGATTCTCCGAGACACCAGTAGCCTTGGCTAACATTGGACTAACAGACGGAAGGAAGGACGGAGGGTGGGAGTGGATGGAGGAAGGGGCTGTTGGGGAGGGGCGTCATGAATTGGGGAGGGGCGTTGTTTAAATACAGCAGCAGGCTGTCACAGGTGACGGTTCATTTAAAACTCTCATAAAAAGCATGAAAAAACATGTGGTTAATATGGTCAGAAAAATAAAACTGGGTTTACTGAAGAGTCAACGGATGAATAAAGACAGCGTTTATGTTTGTGTTGGAGGACACAAAGGGACAGTGTGACTTCTCACAAGGTTACTCTAAACTATTCAATGTCCTTCGGGGATGGGTGTGCAGTTCAGTTCTTTTCACCAGTAATTGTAGCCATTGGCAACCGCAGTGAGTAGAAAGTAGGCTAAACCAACTGCAAAATAATTTGACTTAACAGAGTTACAAAACCCTTTGAAAATAAATTCCCATTTTAGTATTTTAGCACTTACCCAAAGAACCACAGGCAATTTTTTTTCATCCTAAAAGCCCAACTCTGGCTGTGCTACTAAATGTGTCCATTGTTTGACGTGACCTACAATGAGCAAACCTGACATCATCATGGCGACTGGGTTTAATAACGCCTCACATGAAACTTGACCAATTCACTGTCGCTCAGTCATTCAACCCCTTTTTGTATGGTTGATTTGGCTCTCTGGAGGCCAACTTGTGTCAAAAGATACAAATTAGGGCAAGAAGTCTACAGATAAAGACAACAGCCCAGCACCTCCTCCCTGAAGGGACGACCTTCCAATCGCACATTTCAAACAGGTTTTAATGAGGGAAACACGTCACTTCATTAATTTATAATAATCCCTGAGAAGCCTTTAACCCGTGAACGAGGAGAGCGGAAGTGAGCTGACCAAGCAATAAAGACCACGGAGGAAATCGTTGCCAAATGGTCAAAGTCTGACATCCATCTAGCCAGGAGACATCTAAAAAGCAATCAATGGTTCCGTTGAAGCCTAGAAGTTTTACTGAAGTTAGGTTCCAGATTCACCTAGTGGGACCATGTGTCTCGAAATTTCGGCAAAAAACACACTATAGAGCAGATTGTTGATAGCAACCTCTGAGCCCAACCAGAAAGCAGGTGGCAGGTCACAGATAATTGGATTCCCGGAACAAACAAACCGAATGGGGCGCCCCGACAGACTGACAATGGCAATACGCGGCTGAAGGCGAAATCTGCTAAAGACTTGCACGGGTGCTGCTTTCCCAAGTGCATTCCCCCAAAACGGGGACACGGGGGGCCAGGTGCTGCACCACACGCCGCCGAGATTCCCAGACAGCAGCCTCCTTTCTCACTGGCGCGACTGGCCCTTCCACCCGACGCACACACAGAACAGACCGGGTGTCTGCGGAGCTCCCTGCTGGTAAACGCTAGGCCCGGTCCAGTATGCACATCACTTCCTCGCAGCTGGCGGCAACTCGCGGCCCAGTGGTGAACAGCGAACGGCCAAGCTGGGCCTGAGTCTGCTCAAATTCTGCTGTCCAAGACATTGCTTTTGTGTCCCTCTCCAGAGAATGACTAACACCACAAATATAAAATCGGTCTCAAGTTCTATTACCAGGCCCAACCTACAATTTTGCTATTGAACGCCTGATTTATTACAAAGCCTGCCCCCGCAGAGGAATATTCCTCTTCTTCGAGAGCAAAAAAGGAGGGGGTAGGTGTCATGGCGAATACCACAAGAGCAGTGAACTCAAATTACAAGGATCACCAAATCCATTTCAAAATGAGTCTCCAGACATAAAAAAAAGTAGTGTGCGTATGTGTGTGTGCGTGCGTATGTGTGTGTGCGTGCGTATGCGTGTGTGTGTGTGTGCGTGTGCGTGAGTGAAGTGGGGGAATTGGGTTTGAGGGGAGAGGAATCGTCAGCAATGAGCTGCTAGTTGAATGCTCTGATGCTCATCCAAAGGATCACTGAGGTCTAACAATGAACCGGCAGAACATGCACGGTATTAGTCTATAAAACACAATAATCCACTACATAACAATCCTGTGCATGGCTGGGCCGGGCCAACATCCCTATTCAATCTCAATGCATTCTCAGCCTGAGCTCCGTCAGCAATCAATACCTGACAGTGTAATCTTGCCGCAAATCTCAATGCAAAAATTCAGTCTCTCACCTAATTGATCAAACCTAGAGCTCTATATTATCATTACCACACTCGCTGCAATGCAAAGTCACTCAGGTGTTCCCCTCAGAGCTGGATATGTCCCTTGCTGAATCCACCAGCTCTACCTTCCACCGTTACATCCACAGACCTCAGGGGCTGGTGCCTGCCATGTGGGCCCCAGCGCGGGGAGTACTTAGCCCACAGCGGCTCTCTCGGACTGCTGGCAGACGCTCCCTATCAGGGGAGGGAGATCAGGAGTGCCACCGAGCAGTTTCTCCCTGACAGCTCTTTAGAGGCCAGTGTCTCAGTGGTGCAGTAAAGGTGAGCGCCCTACGTTTCCTGGAGGAGACACGGTAACGGAAGAGGGCCATCGACAGGCCGTTCCCACTGCCCTATCACAGGCAGGCCATAGGTTTAATAACAAGAGACATGAATCATTTATCAAAACGCGCATGTCCTTAATCTATTTCGTCAGCCAAAAGCCCACACTAGGCTTACATATGTCTGCACACCATGAAGTGTGTATCCGATTTGGTTTTTACAGCCTATTTCCTGATTTCTATTCAGCAAACAAATGTTATCAGTTCTGTGGGACAGACAACACGATGTCTTTGCCAAAGCATACATTCCAGGGAAATGTAGGGCTCAATAAAAATACTCCCAAATAACTAAAATTTAAAAACAAACCAATATGTATTGTGATACCAACAATATATATTTGAATAGATCAAAATTATAAATGTATTCTGCTAAAGCCACATCTGTATAACAAGGAAAGAACAATGAGGACATTAGTGACAACAAATATGGAAAAACGTTTGACCATCTTAGTTAAAAGCAGGTTTTCACAACTCTTAGCCCCCATACATTTGTTTTAACTCTAAACCGTTACACCGGATTTAATCAGTTGCACAATCATCAAGGTTTTGATGAACCGAATCAGGTGTGTTAGCGTAGGGTTAAAATAAAAATGTGAAATGTCTTAAGGGGCGAGTAGAGGGTTGGGAAACCATGTCCTAGAATACAGCTCTCTGCAGACACGCATGACTGAATACGTGTACCATCTAAATATTTCATAAGGAACTATACAAACTTAAAATAGTTCATTTTCTCCAGCATGTGGCATTAAGAACAAGTCACGGAAAGTGAAAACCGTGTTGTCCAATTACTTACCAATAAAGGTTGGTAATGCAACATATAATTGGCAACGTTTAATCGTCAAAGCTGTTGGCATATATCTAGAGAATGCATAGTTGAACCATGCCAATCAAAATGGGAGACCGTAGTCTAGAGCTTGACAATTTGTTGCCCAAAATGTATTACATATTCGCATGTATTACTTCTATTTTAGGTGAAAACGTGCGTTTACATGAACATCAACTTTTGAGTAACAGTAAATCTCAAATCGCGACATCAAACGCATTCAAAAGGTTTAAATCAAAAGGAAAACGAATCCCAGGTGTAGCTAGATCAAACGATATGGCCGAATCAGAGCCAGCAAATCTGTGGCCGATTAATTTAGCAAACAAGATAGCGATGAACTGACAGGATGATGGCGTGACACCTTGTTCGATGCCATCAAAATCAGTAAAAGGTACGTTAATATCGATCAGGTTAAACAACAAAAGCCGATGAACCACTGATATAATGCAAAGTATATCCTCTGTTGACACTGGCTTTACATACAACGTCAGCCTGCGGCAATGTCCGAATCAAACATTTAACGTTACTCTCGCTGCAAACGATTTCACCAGTTACAGTACAGTAAAACAAATTCCAAGAAGTCTGCTCTCTAATATCTATGTTTAACTAATTAGTTCTGAATCGAAAATCATAGCTAGCTAGATTTGCTGTCATGACTGACTTGTTCAAGCGAATATCAATACCCATCGAGTTCGGTTGTGTGGCCCACTTAATCATGCCGGCATTGTATCCGATAACAATCACAAATAATATATTTACAAAACCACAACTTGTTAACATTCAAGAATTATAAGCACTTAGCTAAACTTAAATCTTACCTGTTTAGTGCCTTATTGTTATGGTTACTGTACAGTACACCAAATAATCGTAAAAATCTGTGTCAACAGTCGGAGGGCCGATTCAGATCCGTAATAAACTTTATCCGCTCTTCACAGGACAGACTCCGTCTCCAGTTTGGTCGCAAGTAAGGCAGATCGTGCACAGGCAGAACTCAATTATTCGATCACGTTGTGAAGTCTGAACTCATGAATGGCAGTTAAATTGTTGGCTAACGGTGAATCCACAATACGACTGGTAAAAAACGATGTACTCTCTCTCAAACCAAAATTCAGCTACGGTTGTTCCCGGATAAAGTTCATCTCCCACCCTTTTCATCAATCGCCATCTTTACCCGCGGGGTACGCTGGGTAATCCTTAGAAATCCCCACGTACTGCGCGTCCTGACGCACGGGAAAGGGAACAGCAGGTGGATTCCTCCAACTCCAACTGTAGTCTGTACTACTTCCAGTGTGGTCTAGTAGTTACAGAATGAGAATGAAAACCACAATGTATCATGGGTAAATTGTGACTGACTGGCTGATCTACAAGAAATAATGAGTCGTTATTTGTGATGCAAGGTGATTTATAGATCAGTCAGTAGTCGCTTAGTCAGGCATACCTATTCAGATTCGTTTTCATCGATTGTTTGACCAATCAGTTCAGCTCTAAAAGATGTGAAACCTAAAACGGTGTTAAGATAGTGATTGAGCTGTCTGTCTAAACAGAGAAGACTATCTTTGAATTTGAATTCATTGATTTAATTGTAGTCTAAATGGTTTAATGCAATGTTTACAGAAAGATACACAGTAATATGTTAAAAATATATCTATTTAAACAAATGATGCTTAGAATACCACCCAACAGACAATTTTGGCCATATGGATTCCTTATTAATTCAAACAAAACTGTCAATCGAGTGTTCTTCTATCCCAAACAATTAGTCCAGTAAAACGTGTGCAACAGCTGAAAATACATATACAGTGCTTTCAGAAAGTATTCAGACACCTTCACAGTCTCCACACTTTGTTGTGTTAATGATTCATTTATGATTTACAAAACTTTTTTGCCAATAATCTACACACAATACCCCATAATGACAAAGTGAAAACAAGTTTCTAGAATGTGCCAGAAGTATCTCATATACAGTCCTATGAAAAAGTTATTGCAACTCCTGGAAATTGTTCCTTTTACATATTTAGACATTTCAAAGTTTAATTTAATTTCAGTGGTATAGACAGATCAAGGGAACATCATTTAACAAGAAATGCAATTTCTTGGTGCAGAACAAATAGTACATCGCTAGCTTCAATAGCTGGTGCTGACCCCTTTGGCAAAAATAAGTTGATGTTGCTGTTCTGTCTCTTACATCAACTGGAAGGAATATTTGTGGAACCCCACACAATTTAGCTATTCTGTTGTAACTATGCTTGTCCTGTTGCAAGATCAGTAGTTTTGGTCAACACCCAGGTTTTTGTCTGGCAGATGTCAGTTGTGTCTTGATTTTCATTTATCAGAAGAGAGGCTTCTTCCTTCCTGACCTCCTATTTAGGCCAAGTTTGTGCAGCTTCTTTATGACAGTTCATTGACTTTGAAACTGATTGTGGCATGGGGTTCTTAAATACTTCTGAGAGCATCTTTCGGTCAGCTTTTGTGGTGAATTTAGTAAGTCAACTGGACGAATGTAGATAGCCAGTGGTCTGGGATTGTATCCATTTGTAGATGTTCTATCGGTAGATGGAATGATGTTGATCAAAATTGCTTAGAAATGGCTTTGTTACCCTTCCCTGCTGGCTATGCGTGGTGTGGCGGATCCTCTCCAGTGTTACACCTTGCCTGTGTACTAACCACCGACAGGAGAGTGATGGCAACAGTGCACCCCAATCCACACACATGTTTCCCATCACTAATCAGTTGCCTATAAGAACGTTTGTTTGACATCTGCACCTCATGGTTAACTGTCTGTTTGTATTTGCACAGCTGTGTGGTGCAGAATTTTTCCTTACATTTTTGATAAAGCGAAATAGTATTTTTCAACCTTGGTTCTGGTTGTTTTTTTTCATTTCCTTTTTGCCTCTCTTTACACACCTGCTACCCTCACACCTCACACACTCAGACTGACGGACAATTCACTTTTTTCTGTTGGCCTGGGATAGGTTTTTTATCTTGGCATGATGAATTACTACACACTCTTATCGTTAAGACCAAATCAGACCAAGCTTTGAATATTTATGGAAGGTTAGACCCTCCCAAGTTACCTGTTTTAATGCACCTGAATAAATTGTATAAATGGTTGAAAAGTTTATTTTTGGTATGATTTGGTTTACCTTTATCAATGAATGTGGTTGAAGTTTCACTCAAACATCAATGTGTCCAAAAGGTAATAAAAAGACAACTTTCCATGGGCGTATTTACTTTTTAACTTGATACTCTGTCAGATTTCAGCACATAGATTTGGACAATTTCTCAGATTTTTCTTTGCAGATCATCTGAAGCTCTTTCAGATTGGATGGGGAGTGTCAGTGAATTGTGAGCTTCAGGTCCCCCTACAGATATTCAAAACAGGTTCAAGTCCAGGCTTTTGATTGGCCATACCAGGACATTCACAGGCTCAAGTGTTGTCTTGGCTGTGTGCTTTGAGTTGTTGCAGTGTTAAATGATTAATCCCATGGTTCAGGTCTTGTGCACTTTGGAACAGGTTTTCTTCAAGGGCCTCTTTGTAAATTGTTCTGTTCATCATTCCCTTAAATCCTTACCGTAGGGAGGGAATTAGTTAGCTGATAAACGGTAACTTGTTTTTGCCAGATTTAGCACTAGACATTCAGGCATAGGGCTGTCGCCAGGAATTCTGTGCCCCATCACTAATAGACAACATTGACACTATTACAATCAATGGGCTCTGCCAAGCCACGAGCCTCGTGAATCATCCCCACCTTTCCCCGCGCTACGGCCCTGTAATCGGGCCTAATAGAGAGATGATATTCTCCCTCATACACCCAGACTTTGTTCGGCAGCATATCATATGCCTTTCACTAGGGAGTTTATTCCATCTAGCCACTTTACTATAAGGACCTAATTGATGGAGTACTGCAGAGATGGTTGTCCTTCTGGCAGATACTCCCATCTCTGTAGAAAAAATCTGAAGCTCTTTTAGGGTGGCCACCTCTTTGAGAACGACCCTTCCTGCCCTGCTAATTTGTTTGGCCGGCCAGCTCCAGGTGGTTCCAAACCTTACATTTCATAAAAATTTCAACAGGGACTTTAAAAGCTATAGTTATTTTTTAAATCTTCCCCAGATCTTTTTTCAATACACCTCTCATCAAAATCAAATCTTTAATGTTTACCGACAGTTAACACTTGGAATTTGTGTGTTGGTCATGGCAAATGGTCTGAATACCTACGTTACTGAAATGCACTGGAGACGGTGACCATGAACTCAGTGGTAAGATATTTACAGGCTGTTAGAAAAAATATGGTACAGATACATGACAGTGTAAATATCAGTAAAGCAAACCAAAAGGTTTTGGCTTAGTTACAGTGAAACAAATTCCGCTCTTAATTTTGACAGTTTGTTGCAGAAATAATATATTTCGTTTTATTCCCAAATCTAGCTCTTCTCTGCCCCTAATGGTTCGGTTCTGCCAATGAAGTTTGAGATGTTGAGTCAAAATCATCACGCATTTACATTTGCAAGGCCATGGAGGAAAAGCTACCGCAAATAAATGTCAGGTAAAAATATTCTGCTGACTGGTCCACAACTAATTCAAATTTTCTTTGCCAATTAAAATGCAGTAACTGCAGAATGTAATCCAATTTTCCATTGCTTTCAGACATTTAGAAAATATCAGAATCTAATTCCAATACTTGTTCAATAATATACATCAAATGAAAGGTTTTATAGTAACCATAAATGTTGAATAGAGGTTGTTTTCCAAGCCGAGTTTGTGGGCCCTTTTGTGGTACAGATATAGGCTGAGCAGCAGGTGGCAGGCTTAGATCCTAGTTGACTGTAGGACTGTATGTGGTTCAATGAGCAAAGCCAAGCACTTCTCAGAGCACAAAACCGATTCAGTTGTCAATAAAAATAAAACTCCCCATTTTACCAGGTTATTTAACTGAGAACACATTCAAGTTCTTCCCTAGGAATGGCCTGGGGAATAGTTACACGGGGCAGAGGGCAGGTGAATGATATAACTGGAAGCTGGGGATGATTAGGTGGTGGTCTGAGGGTCGGATTGGACATTGTGTCAGGGCCCTATCCTTATGGTAAATGCATGGGATTTGATTGTGACCTCAGAGAGTTAAGACATCCTCTCAAAGTCCACTCTGAAATGCCTCACCAGACATGACAATGCCTCCATTGGAAACACTTTATCCTGCTGGTGTCCAACAACACTTCCAGCATTATGTGATACCCCACCCAGACGCTGACCAGAACCAACACTGCTTCAGAGGCAAACCAGCAGTGGGACGCAGGCGGTTTGCTGTCAACTTATTCAGTGATCATTCAAGGCTCCTGGCCTTCTAAGACAAAACTGGTTGGACACATACGTGTTTTAGAATTATTTACATCAGGTTTATAGGACTATAGAATGTACATCACATAGAGCCTTCCACTCACTAGTAGCTACATCATTTGAATGTGGTCAACAATACCCTGCAATATCCTCCAGTAAAAGAAGCAATATGAATCTGCATTCATCTCTCAACACCGCAAAACAATGCTCCAGCAGACACACATCTCTAGTGCGCTGGCCACGGTTGCTTTCACCAGGTGAGTGGGCCCTTTCCTTTCAAACATAGCAGGAGGTTGCATACTAATGCCCTGCATGCTTGTCAGAAGAGCAGACAGCTGACCTGAGAACAGAAGGTAGAGAAAACCTGTCACGCCGGAAGGGTTAGAGTCTACTGACCCAGCACTCCGGCAAGCATCACATGGAGATGGAGAGCTGGGCTCGAGGGAGCATCATTAACATTTTAGGTGGAGGAGCTCGAAGAAGTTAAATGAATTATAACAACGGAGTCAGGGTGAATAATTTCCCTCCCAACACCTGAGGAAACCAGCCAACCAGAGCGCTGTCAAACGGAATCCTTTCTAAATCTGCCCAGGTGGTGGCTTTATCAATCCAGGAGTGAGCAGCAGAAAGAGTCGGATTAGGCCTTTAAAATACTGTAGTTGCTTTATTGTTTATTTAGGCATAATGCCAAGAGTTCCGTGAAAAGTGAATTCCTTTTAAAATACAATAACCAGAGGAATTCACAAAGCTCTGTTGGAATATCAATGAAAACATAAATGTGCACACAGCCAAAACATAGTATTGGTGACACTACTGACTTTATCTTCCATTTATTTCAGTCCTTTGTTTTTTCAGGAACGGCAGAGCCGTACAATGTGCTGTTATCTTGCAACCATCACAAGGACTCTGTACTACAACAACCTTTTGGATACATTGAGGATGACAGGGTGTTATGGGTAAACACACTCCGCTGCTAAAATAGGGGTTGATATCAGACTGAGATTCTCAGTTCTTAAAACCACTTTCAATATATTGTTCTTCACATTTCAAAGAGCAAAACTCTTATGATCAATCTACAGCAGGCAATCCTTTTCATATAACTTTACCTGAAATTATATATTACTGAGCCTACCATAAAATAATAAAAATGTAATTTCCTATGATGAGAAATGCATGCATTATTTATAGTACGTAGCCAAAACAGAGCAATTTTCCCCTGGTTCACACCAGCAGGATCAACGAATGGCTATGTCTGTTGTTCTTGGTTGGCGAGCATTCTGGGCTGCTGGAGAACCCATTCGTGGCACAGCGGGTAAATCTGCTCTTCTACCACTGGCAACAGTGTAATATGGCAGAGCTTCGTGTCTCTAATGTCCGTAGAGTCAGAGTGACAATGCCTGCCAGATCCTCTCCCCTGTTGTCTTCTGATGGAGCGTCATATGGCTCAGGAAACCAACATGCCTGTTCCGCTCAAGTGGTGGCAGGGCCACCTAACGCCTGTTTGCCACGTTCAACATTTCAGGACTTATTATTATCCGCCAACACACATCACTAGGGATCAGCCAAACAGCTCTAAGACCGTGCTGTTTATATATTTCTTGCCTTATTTGACCATGTTAGTCCACAGAAAATACAATCTCATTACAGTAACTGACTGGCAGCAGTTAGGATCATCTGCCTTGTTCAGGGACAGAACAACAAACGTTTCACCTAGCAGGTATGCATTGGTATCTGTTTAGGGGTGAATCCGATTCCTCTTCTAAACATCTAACTGCTCATTTGAATGTGCTCGTCTGACAAATCAACTGAGGCAGTCTACTGATTGAGGCAGTATTCATACAATCAATCAATAGTCTGCTCATTATATGGAAGCCATTCAGTCGGAAGTTACCAAATGATGTATATATGAAATTGGAGAAACCACTGTCAGTACTTAGTTCTAGTGACATTTACATACTGTATTCAGTTCGATATGGGAAGAAGAAAAACAACAGGTGACATTTCCACGAAAAGAACAAGACTGCCGTCGTAGCAACATGGCAACGTGAAATAGCCTCACACTCCACGTCAGCTGTGAGAGGTTAATTGAAACGCAGATAGAGGAAATGTTCAATTGCCGAGACGGTTTCCGTTATGTTATTCTTGCCTCTCTTTCGAGACAGGCCTTTCTGTCCGCAGCAACCACACATTAAAAGTTATCAGCAGCGCTCTTCAACACCACTTCTCTGCTTTAATTGCTTCACCGCTGAACCTCCGTATGTGGCTGTAAATGTCAACCTGAAAATAGCAAGTATGGACATGCATACATGCATGCCGCTGGATTGGGTGAGATGCTTTATTTTTATAAAGGACAGTGAGTCCTCCCTCCAGCCCTCCTCACATCTCAGCTATCCTTGTTTAGATGGAAAAACAATGCCCATCCCCAGCCTCAACCCAGCTGCTTCACAAACAATGCCAATCTCCGCTATCAGAAACAATGGCAGCTATGGCAAGTATGTCCATCAGTGCGGAGAACAACTACAACCACTACAACAGCTGCTTTTGTCATTACGGTTTCCGCGGCACCGTTATTTTAGATTGTCTGGGGGTCTGTTTGCCTTCTAACGCTGGCAGTAGAACAGCCCGTCAGTGGTGAAAAGAAGTATAGAACCCTGCATCCCACTGCTGGGCTCTGAAGCTAACAAGGTTGCCCCTAGTCAGTGTTGGAAGGCCAGTAGGGGGCACTGTTCCCTCTGGACTTCAGAAAGAATCTGCCCAGGGCAGTGTAAGAGACATTGCCTGGCGTACAGTGCCATTTTTCCGATGGGACGTTGAAAGGTTTGTTCTGACTCTGTGGTCAATGAAACTGTCATGTCACTTGTCACAGAGTGGGTTGTTAACCCCGGTGAACTAGATACATTCCTGGCTTGACCTTGTTCCCACCCCGTCCGTCTAATTATGCTCTCATTTGTAATCGGCGTCCATTTTTATCACTCCTCACCCCTCCCTGATAGCTGATGTGTTTGGTGTATTCTGCGGGTGGGGGATTGTCACACCGTTTCGTTGGATGAGGTGAGTTTCCCCTCTAGACCTCTTTGAGTACATCAGTGGTTAGAAAAGGCATTATATAAATCCCATTCATTATTAATTAGATGTCAGATTGCGGTACGGTTCATGTGTATCTGGCTACCGGCATCATGGTGGTAGATGACAGTCCGGGTAGAAGTGTAATCTCAGGGAAGTTCCGACTTCAAAGACGGAGTTCCACGTCTGACTTGAAATAGCAAAGCATTTCATCACCTCCTGCCATCACTGAATGTGATGGTAAATTCCCTTGGGGAAAACCGAAACGGTCCCAGATCCAGGCGACAGATGTGGAATAAAGAAAAATTGAATGCAATAGTTGTTTGAAGATCAACTTTCTTATATTTAGAAATGATTCTCTACATACCCTATTACCACGCTATGCTTCATATATTATTCCTTTTCTCCTGCTGAGTACGTGGTTGTCTTTGGGATGTGTGTTTTTTCAGAGGTCAGGGGTTTATTGGAGATGTGTGGAGAGGGAAACGGTTCTCACCAGAGAATCAAGTGACAATGCTATGTGCTTGATGAATACTGACTGAGTCCTTGTTTATTATAAAACAGTACGACACAAATAATCATATGAGGACTTAATACTGGGTGATATCATCAGATCATTCAAGAACTGCCTTTTTTGACAGAGCTCTACTAAGGGGGATATTTAGTATTTGTGTGGTTAAACCTAAGACAACAAAAGTATTTCTGCATTTAATTATTAGGATTCAATATTCTCAAACAGTAGTATTGACAGATACAGTTAATAAATATACATTTTCTATATCTGTGCCATCCAGTGCTGGCTCTAGCCTTTGGGGGGCCCTAAGCAAAATATAAGCCTAACAGCAAACGGGGGTAAGGAAAACAGACAATGTATATATATATATTGGACAATGTAATGTATATTTATATATTTGACACACGATTTTCTCCAATCTTTTTTAGGACTGGGGTGTGTGAGAAGTCCTGTATTTTCCAACTGATGTCCGACTACAGCAATTCAAGATGGGCCCATCGGTGTGAGCGAGGATCTAGTGGCCTGCCGTATATTTTTTTAAAGTGTGAGCGATGAACTAGTAGCCTGCCGTATATTTATTTAAAGTGTTAGCGATGAACTAGTGGCCTGCCGTATATGTATTTAAAGAGTTAGCGATGAACTAGTGGCCTGCCATATATGTATTTAAAGTGTGAGCGATGAACTAGTGGCCTGCCGTATATGTATTTAAAGTGTGAGCGATGAACTAGTGGCCTGCCGTATATGTATTTAAAGTGTGAGCGATGAACTAGTGGCCTGCCGTATATGTATTTAAAGTGTGAGCGATGAACTAGTGGCCTGCCGTATATGTTTTTAAAGTGTGAGCGATGA
>JACXGJ010001069.1:0-44734 GCA_016801105.1 Esox niger | reverse complement strand
TGATGAACTAGTAGCCTGCCGTATATGTTTTTAAAGTGTTAGTGATGAACTAGTAGCCTGCCGTATATGTTTTTAAAGTGTGAGCGATGAACTACTGGCCTGCCGTATATGTTTTTAAAGTGTGAGCGATGATCTAGTGGCCTGCCGTATATGTTTTTAAAGTGTGAGCGAGGATCTAGTGGCCCGACGTATGTTTTTTAAGTGTGAGCGATGATCTAGTGGCCTGCCGTATATGTTTTTAAGGGACTCAGAGAGTTCACACGGTTGCAGATCCATGTTTCCAGTGTCGTTTTTAGTCATCCCTATCCTCTTTTCGGCCCCCTTGCCCTAGCTCCAAACCATTACCATCAGCATGATTGATACCCCGTCTTACGAGGTATCTTTGCCCCCTCCTTCAGTTGTGTATCAGGTGTCTGGTATGAAAGGAGCTCATCGTCTGATGGTGACGCAGGCTCCTTGCTGGGGTGTCAAGGGGGGCGGGGGCCCACATGAGAAGCACAGCAGCACCTCTCAACGCTCTGTCCACCTTGAAATCTGGCACTTCTTTTAAATAGCTGTAAGGGTATTTATAAAGAGACCAACATCAAAGGTCTGACATGTGAACTGGCTGACAAGTGCATCTCAGTGAAAAATGGTCACGGTCTAATATCTGAGGTGAGGGGTGCTGGTGATAGCAGCTTATCTTATATGTGAGTATACCAACTGTTATTTTTCAAGGATGCTTGATCAAGTAATAATCTATCACTCGAGAAACACTCTTCGTGCCATGGGAAATCAATGCCTCAACTATTATACTGTGGTAGACCGTCTCGTAATATGTTCATGTTAAATGAAAACGATGTTTTATACCAAGAAGCCTTTGAAGGATTAACCAAGAGGTGAGTTAGTTACATGTAATATGCTGTAAAAACGAAATAGAAATGTGATCCATGGCAAGGTTTAGAAGGTTTTAGAAGGGTCATGCGTTATTCCGCCAAGTCATACTATGTTATTCATGTCACACCTTTGCTTCACAGACTGGTCATGGGTCCCCTTCCCAGTTACATTTAGAGCTCCCCGCTCTCTCGTTTGAAGTGGCAGTGTGTGAAACCAGACACTTGAGGTATCTCCTGTTCCTCTCCTGGTTCTTGGCCTCTTTGAGGCCAACTATATTCTCCAGTCCAATCAGTGTGGTGGACTATTGTTCCTTGCTAAAAAGGGAACAGTGAATTAGCAACATAAAATGAGATATGGGAAAATATCTCTTCATCTTACCACCTGTTGTCACTAAGGAAGTATTAGTCATTAGGTCCAGGAAAACATGCTATCAATTAGCAGCGTAGCATTGCATGAAATACACACAAAAAAAATTAAAGGGGGACATAAAACACACATCGGGTGAAATTAAATATATTAAAGATCAATATCTTCACTGCACCTTGTGTAATTCGTTGAGAACAAAATGATGTAACAACAGTCAATGGAAACTAAAATCACCAACCGATTCAGGTATGGATCCAAACCGAAAATCAAAGTAAACAATTGAAATCACAGGCTGTTCCAATTTGCTTGAATTGAATCATGCCACCTCATAATGTGACTCAATAGTGAGTATGGCCTCCACGCGCCTGTATACACTCCCGATCACATCTGGGCATGCTCCTGATGAGACTGCGAATGCTGTCCTGGGGGATCTCCTCCCAAACCTGGAACCGGGCATCAGTGAGCTCCTGGCCAGTCTGTTGTGCATTAGAATGTCTCAAAGGTACTCAGTTTGATTCAGGACTGAGAAACGTGAGGGCCAGTCAATGGCATCAATGCCTACGTCATCTAGGAACTGCCTACACACTCTGGCCAAACGGGTATTGTCCTGCACCAGGAGGAACACAGGGCCCTCAGAACCAGCATAAGGTCTGACAATAGGTCTTGATGATTTCATCCTGGTGCCTAACAGCAGTCAGAGTACCGTTGGCTAGCACGTGGAGGGCTAAGTATATATATGCCTCCCCAGACCCTCACTGACCCACCGCCAAACCAGTCATGCTAGATGATGTTACAGGGAGCATAACGTTCACCACGGCATCTCCAGTCTCTTTTACGTCTGTCACATATTCTCAGTGTGAACCTGCTTTCAACTGTGAAGAGAATGGAGTGCAATTGGTGGACCTGCTAAGTCTGATGTTCTGTGGCGAATGCCAATTGATCTGCTTGGTTCTGGGCTGTGAACACAGGTCACATACCCTCATGGTTCTGCTTCTAACGGTCTGTTTCTGATAGTTTGGTCAGAAATATGCTCACCAGTAGCCTGCTTGACGTCCTCCTGTGCTCCTACTGTTCTTCCTTGCACAAACGAGCAGATATTGGTCCTGCTGCTGGGTTGATGCCCCTCTACGGCCCTGCCCAGCTCTCCTTGTGTTACCGCCTATCTCCTGGCATCTCCTCCATGCTATTGAGACTGTACTGGGAGACACAGAAAACCTTCTTACGATGGCACGTATGGATGTCCCATCCTAGAGGAACTGAACTGCCTGTACAACCTGAATGGGCTGCAGGTATCAACTCATGCTGCTATTAGTGACAAGGACACAAGCAAAATGCAAAACTAGAGCAGTCATGAAGAATAAGGAGAGAGCAATTGTCTGTGGCCACCACCTATAAAACATTCCCTTTTTGGGGGGTTGTCTTGCTTTTGTATCTCCAGGGCACCTTTGTCGCTTTCATTTGCACCAAACCAGATGACACTGATTTACAATCGCTTATAGTTAATTTCTGGACAGATAGATATCCCTGAAGGTTTATTGACTTGGTGTTATACTGTCATGATTACGGGTTCCCTTAATTTTTTTGAGCAATGTAATTATGTAAAGTTGTCTATAAATTCCACATTAGGTGTCCCTAACGCAACACTGCATACAAAGAATAATCATAATATTTCACTGTAATGGACATCTTGTACAATTTGCATACATTTTATGGACACTACCTTTTCAATTGCATCTATGCTACTGCACCTTTGTGTCTTGTTAACTGTAGTAATTAATGATATAATACTGTATATAGTAAGTTTATACAAAAAAATTCAAGTGACTCTGATAACATTTTAAAATCAAGGATTTTCCATAAGGTTTTGTACAACCCACAGCTCCAGCTGACAGTCCGACTGTCCAGCTAATCTCTAGTAGATTTCGTAAAAAGACTGTCTGGATTAGTCCTAGTTTGAATAAAGAAACAAAGGGTCACTCTACCACGAAACACAGGGATTAGACTTCAACCTTAATTGAAATAAAACTGAAGTTCCCATGACACCACAGATAACATTTAGCATATTGTTGGACAAGATGAGACATTGTCCTTCAAGGTTAAGTAATAAAATGGTGGGTAAAACACTGATGAGGCAGAACTAATCTGATCACAGTCTATGGCTGTAAACATACACATTTTGATATTTTGCCAGTGAATGGACTTCAGAACAATCAGGTGAGATCTTTTCCAAGTATCTGACAAGAAATTGGAATTGGACTGCCAGTGTTCACAAAGACTATGTTGCAATTAAAATATCTCATTTTGACTTTAATTATCAACCCTGGATATTTACTTAGACCAACAAAAAGAAAAGCAAAATGGTTGCATTTCCATGAGGCTCAACAAAGCATCATGCTCAAGGCCAGTCAATTTTCAATTAATTCTCTACTTCCTGGAAACAATAAGCTATTCTTTAAGGAGGTCTATTAATGGAATGCTACACTCTGGTCGTAATAGGGTCCCTAACCTATCTCTGTGATGCATGAATGGGCAGGAAAAAGCTGTGTGCATCTTTGGGAAAACAAATCTCAGTAATTGCACACCACTGCAATTATCCTCAATAACCACATGAGCTTACGGCGCAGAGTTGAAAAAACAATTGCCTTGGGTGATCATCCTGGTGACAGCAGAATAGACATTTCAACTCTAATAAGCACGTTAAAGGAATTATCTGCATGTGCTGGGTATCTGGTCACACTAAATACAATTGCAACAACAGCAGCATAGATAATAATATGTCCCTGTAATTGACTCGAATCAGCTACTTTGACCACATTCGTGTGGACACTTGGGTAATTTCAAGTCATTTCAGAATAGCCATTTAAGCCAGTATCACAGATTGTTCTGGAATCTACTCTGTGGTTAGAAACAAATGCAATTAGCCTCCCTGCACCACTATTTTGTAGACATTTTCGATGTAGGCAATAGATTGCACTCAAATTTGTTATTTAAATTATAGTATCCACATACTATTGAATAGAAATAGTATCAAACATCCAGTCTGGATGAACTTACCTGCAATTAAGTTAGACCAAAAGAAAATCCAAATTTCTTTTGCTAGCCACATACACTCACACCAAGTTGTTTCCAGTGGCCAGAATACATGACTATGTTTAGATTTTTTAAAGTGACATATCCACTCTTTCAATGCTCATTCAATGTAACGTAATGACTTGGATAAAATTATTTGTCAAAATACATCTCCAAGACAATTAAAGCAAAAAACAACAGTGAGAGCTTTTTCACTTTGGTTTCTTTTCTCAGTCCATCTTGATTCCAGTAATGTCTTAACATTCAAACAGTAATGCAGTGTTTTTTGCATTAAACAGAGGATGCATGTTTTTGGTAGGTAACATGTGTATTGTCTGTCTGATCAAGAAAATGACCTTGTTGGATAAGCAAGAATTTCACCTTAACGTCCATGTTTTCATCATCCACATCCACAATTACAACCCAGCACTCATATTATCCTCATAGCAGCTAACTAAAACAATCAGTCACTTGCACATCCTTCTCTCGCTCTCTTCTACACAAACCATCGCGTCGTCAGGTTTTCACCAGTCCAATGGCTTTTGAAGAAATCCTTTAAAAAAAAATCACATTAGAAATGATTACCCGTGTGCAATGCACCTTTATGTAAACAATTAACTCCCCACCAATAGAAACTATTGCAAAACACAATGAAGTGTGTTTTTAGAAAACAATTAGGGTACACGTGCACTGAGAATTATCTTGCAGCAGACCCTTTTGACAGAAATTAGCGACACATTAAATTTATCTCTACCAATAAACAGTGTATAAATAAGGTTTATACACCGCTGTTAAAATGCTAGGTGTTTGTGATGTAAAACAATGGGACAAATATATCTGAATGTTTTCTTCCTTTAATGTGATTTATAACATGAACAATTCAATTGCAAACTTATGCAAACAGGTTATTGTAAGGTTTTTATTTTTCATTTCCCCCCCTCGAAGATTTAAGTTAGTTTTTCAATTGAATTGTTCACATAATAGGTGAAATTAAAAGTGGAAAAGGTTCTGACATGATTTATCTTGTGATGTCTCATTCCTTTACGTCACAAAAACCTGGCATTTTAACAGGGGTGTGTAAACTTTTTATATACACTGTATATATTGACATACATTTGTATATATTGACATACATGTAATATTTATGTGCCAATTTGTTTTTACATATACTTATATGTTTTATATGTATTACTAATGCATGGCCATATATTAAATACATATATTTACATATTCGGTTTTGGCCATTTTCAAGTATATTCTCTTTATTTTTATATACATGTAAATATATTTACATAAATGACAAAACTATAGTTGGTAATATGCATTTTGCATTTTCATCAAACTGATATTTTTCCATATTTGTATTGTTTCCTGACATGTGTTCATTATCTTATCTAGTAATTTCTATGAAGTACTTTTACAGACAGGAATAGCATTCATGATACTGTGTTAAAATGTATGCATACTATTTTCATAATGAGTCTCTTTTGAAATTTGAACTTGGAGTACAAAGTGATTCATCATATTGAAACCAAAAAATTTATCATTATATTGTGACACAATGGCAGTTGTATGATCCTGTAAATAAAGGGCCTTATTAAAAGTAGATGACTGACTCTAACCAGTTGTTTCTTTACTTGCATTGACAATGTATTTAATAGAAATGACGGCAAATACATACTGTACAATTTGCAAATCGGCTCTTGTTTGTAGAAGATAATAATTGGCTTTTTCATAGTACACGGGGCATGCCCATCTTGCACGCTTCCTGTATTGTGGGTCCTGTCTCCTGGGACATTGACGCAGACATTCAAAAGGCGGGGACACGAGACCCCGCGCCACCAACATGCCTGCCGGACAAGACCTAGGTGCCCCAGAGAGTGTGAGGCCGGTGGACTTCATCACAGACCTGCCACGATCAGAAGGGAACAAGAACGTTAGTTGCTGAGGTCTTTCGGCTGTATTGACTTCTGCAGGACATAGTCTCCAACCGTGGCCGCCAGTTCACATCCAGTGTATGGAAAGCTTTCATGTCCAGACTGGGCATTGCGGTCAGTCTCACATCCGGCTACCACCCACAGAGTAACGGGCAGGCGGATTGTACCAAACAAGAACTGGAGAGGTTCCTCTGGTCTTACTGCCATGACAGACCAGATGAGTGGACCCATGTGATGGCTGTTCCGCTTGGCGCTGTGTGCTTTCCCCCTCTCCGGTGCTCCACCTCGCCGGAGTACTAACCACTGGCAGGAGCAGATGGCAGAAGGGCACCCAACACACACACACACACCTGTTTCGAGTTACTTATAACGATGTCTGTCTCAGTTCTTGTATTTCACCTGCACCACAGTCCAACAGGTTATTGTATCTGTCCTGTTGGACTGTGTGTTGCCGAATTTATTCATAGGGCGTCATTAAACGAGAAGTAAAGGTTTTTCTCTGTTTGGTATAATTCCTTTTTGCCTCGCCTTTTACACACTCGCTTCCCTCCCACCTCAGACTTTCCTTCTTAATGTACGAAGCAGTTGATTTAAGCATATCTGATGCATTTTGTCTGTTTCCGATTTATCGGCCTCATGATAGCCTCATGAGACTGGCAATGACAACTCTTTGGTCTTCATGTTCTCAGACAACGATCAACAGTCTCCAAATGAATATCTATACTATACATTGACAGCTCTCTCGTTGATTGACCAAATACTCTTTGTACCCTTAAACAGGGACTATATGCAAGCAAATAGTTACACATCTGGAGCAATCATCAGCATTGGTAACAAACTCAGGAAAACATATCCTGATCAGTGACCATAAATAACTTATTTTATTTTCCCCAGTTTAGCCTGTAAAATATCAAACCTTCATATTACACATCTGAAAAACAGTTCAATCATCTACAGATGAATATACTCTTTTGGGAACTTTTAAATTGTTGGACAAGCTCAGTGCACATGGCTGGTTGTATAAAAGGTGCTCACTGGTACACGTCAATCGGACTGGGATCGGATTTGTATTAACAGTTTTGTAGTTAAAAAGTATTATAAAAAACAATTTTTATAGTTAAAACTTGAGATCCATTTGTTGATGATTTTTATTAATTTTTTCTGTTCACTGTTTGAAGACACAATAACTAGCAATATTACTGAAATGTGTATTGGGGAAATGTTGCCATATGACTTCCAGATACATTGATGGGCAGAGTGCCCAATACAAATAAGAACTGAAATATTGTCTGAAATCAATAGGTTAAAGCTTTTTTCTAATCACATGGCTATTAATGAAATATGTAACATTGTGGCTTTTGACACAAATCAGCTATGTTCGCCACTTTGTAGTCACAAATAAGACAAAGACACATTCATAGTATATTAAAATGTAAAATAAGGATAAAATTTCTACCAATCAAGATGTAAAGCTGATTAGCATGAACAGTGTAAATTAAAGGTCCATATAAGCCCATGTATTCCTCTATGGCTTGTCTATATTTATTATCTCGAGTTGTCTCCTGAGTTTTACCCTACTTTCTTTAAGAATGGCAACGGAATTACTGGTAATAAACAAAAGATAATTATCGGGAAGACGCTGAATCTCTGAGTGGGAATATGCAGACCATGACAAACTATTTGTGAAAGTATTCCATTCCAAATAACACCTTTCCCCAATACCCTTTATGATATTATTAGAATTATTCTGTGTGTTTGGGGGAAATCTTCGAAAAGGGGCTGCTACCATTACATCCAAAAGCAATCTAAAGGTTATAGCATCTTGATCTGGTGAGGCGAATAGGCTGAAAGACCTAGTCTAGTAACCCCAATTACCATAAGGCACCATGGTGGGGGAACATCCCAATGTCATTTCAAATTCCAATTATATTCTTGAATTCATTTAGGAATTGTCTCAGAATCACCACATTAAGTTATGAAAGTGGAATTAAATAGGAATGTTTGTACTGTTCATGAAATTAATATTATTAATGTATTTCATCAGAAGTGATTGAAAATAATGTTTATACAATTCCCAGTAAATGGACTGTAAGTACTTAGTAATGTCATGTGTTGGGGCTGTTTTATATTGTTTTGACCTTTTAGTGAAAACCTATGACTCCATTTCCAGTAAAGTGAGGCTGTCTGAACAGATAGAGATCATCAGCCTGAAAGAGCGATGGAAATTCAACATGTTTAAATTACACTCATTAAAGGTATAATAACACAGGCATTGAAAATATAAACATGGTAGCTACTAGCCAATGAAGACGTCATTGCCCGGTGTAGCACGCCATCTTATTGGACATTAAATGGTTGTTCTAGTCTCTCCCTGGTCACTAGAAATCCCATTTCACTGATCAATAGAGTAGTGGGTGTTAACCCAATTTTCCTGGCTACATTTATAATGTTAGAAACAACATAACATTATATAACGACATAACATTTATATCATCCTGGTCATTATCTACAGCTTCAAATTGACTCATTCCTCCTGTCACTGCCCATATACACTACATGTATGCAATTGCTAAAATATGTTATTCCTGCTGAAAATAGTGTTTGTGCCAAAGCTTTATTTTGAGATGAGCTAAATCTGCAGCCAGAAGTAAATCCATCTAAAATGTTGTTGTCAGTGTCTGGTTCTGTATGAGTGTTTGCTAGGGGAATTGCTCAAGCTGAGGCAGACAAAGCTTCACATGTCATAGTTTTACAAAGACAATTAGTTGGCTAGGGAATACTATTTGAAGATTAGTAACTCTACTGTACACCTGTCTTTAGTCAAGCTGATCCTCTCCAGACACTGGAGTTGGGGGAACTTAAAAAATGAAATAATGGCCAACACTTGGAGTTGAACGACCCCAAAGATTTTGGATGTACAATATGAACGAACATGTCCTTCGATTACAATTGATATTGTGTCAATTCCTCTTTATTACAGGTAGTAGCGGAGTGAGAAGCATGTGTGGCTGGGTGGTCCGCCTACTCCCCCTACAGCAACACTACATGGCATATTCTAATGCAGATAAAAGAGTTATCCTCCACAGAGTCACAGCCTGAAAACAGGGCGTCTGATTAGAGTGGTCAGCAGCACCACACAAGCGGCTCATTGGTTCCGTTCCTCCAAGGCCTTTCCTTATCACCTCTCAGCAGGTATTAATAATGCAGCAGGCCGCCTTGCTCGCGGCGTTGGATGCAGATCGAGTGTCGGCTCAAGCCCCTAACTGTCAGGGCCAAAAAGTACGCTGTCTAATGCCTATCTGTCAACCACATTTTGATCCAGGCAGAAGATGACATTGAAAAACGATGATATCCACATAGGAAGTAGGGGTGCTTCAGCCCAACCCCCTTTGTAGCCTGAGCATCCCCCGATGAGACACTGAAAGCACATTTTACCTTTGGATTGTCTGTTATTCGTGCTACTGGTTGCTTCCTTGGCGAGTCACGCTACTGGAACAGGTTTGCGTGCCCCCCCATCATCAGCATCACCTGATCAAAAAATCTGCATGTATATCCAGCCTTTACGCAGCCCCAGAGCACAATCGGACATACAGCAGTTTATTGTGGTTTGAGTGTGAGCACTTCTTGGCTAATCGTGTAATGCTGAGACTGAATGCTGATAGTAAATGATGGCATCATAATGATGTCAGACAGCAACAGACAAGACTACTTTGTTGTGAATGACACCACTGTTCGGTTTTGTTGTCCCCGGGGATGGTTTGATCAACTGTCACAACCTTAAGAGACCATTCCGCAAAGCACTGTTTGTCCTGGGAGTGAAATGGCGCATGTCAAGGTGAAGAGGTCAAACACAAAATATTCATCAATCAGACCGTTTGTCTCCCTGTTTGTGTAGAAGGGTCTCCAGTTACCTCTCTGGCCCTCTCAGTCAGTGCTTTGACACGTCCGTCTTCATAACCACACACTTAATACACAACCATGTTCGTGCACACACACACACACACACGCGCACACACGCGCACACACACACGCACACACACGCACACACACGCGCACAGACGCACACACACATTGAAAAGCAGCAGACATTTTTATCCATTCATCTTTATACCAGTAATTATTTAACCGCATAACAGCATGACAATGTTTGACTCCATGCAGTTCCTCAGAAAACCATGCAAACAGCTCATATTCCTGCACACACAGGCGTTTGTTGAAACAGCAATCCCCCCTGACACATAACACAAAACCTTGTAATTAACCCTTCAAATACTACGCCAACACGCAAGTACGCCAGTACCCTGACACGGCCAGCGACACACTAAGACCCACACGCTTCTTAAAATCCCTTCAATTGGTGAAACTGTAAGGACTCAATGCCTAAGGGCCTCGGGACGAGCTTACCGAGACTTAAAGTCTTACAGGATCTCAGTGTTGAGTCCACGCAGCCAAGAGATGCCCGGTATCCACGTCCATCCACGGCATGCCTCAGAGAAAACCAATCTGTCTGTGTTTCCGCCACCCGGTGCCCGGATGCCTAGTGGGCCCGGAGTCTTCCTCACGACCTTCAGCTGCTCCGGGGTCAAGGCAGCTTCGCCGGTGGAGAATGTTAGTTGTTTGCCCCTCCCATCGTTCAGACCCGTTCTCATCCTAAGATAAACAGAAAAGCGTTTGGGGCCAGGTGCCTTTGGGTGGGGGGTTTGCCGGCATATCCGTCCCCTCATATCTGAGAGTCATTCAATACCTCCGCCATCGAGGTCTGACAGATAGCCCCCTCGCACTATGCATTGTCTGCAGATTACCATCAGTTAGGGGGAGAAGGCATCTCACAGCTGCGCTGTCCGGTTCAACGTGGTACTTCTTACCCCCCTTCCCCCTTTTTAAAAGGGCGGCTATTTCAAAGTCACCACTGGGCATGGACAAATTTAGCACCCCTTAGCCATTGTAACAATGAGCCGGGTGATTATGTTACAACAATCAGGCAATGTCCCCTGGTACACCATCCCTGGGTGAGGACAGGCACCGCATCTCCTCGAATGCAGCAGGGGGGACCCCGGCATGTCTCCGCCCACCTTAAAGTGAAAGGAGCGGAGTATTCTGGCAACGGAACATTAATTCACCCCGGCTGCCAGTAGCACACAGGGGAGACAGTCAGTGTTTCTAACTGGAGTGATATCTCCACACGAAGAGGAACGGAGACACTGGCCTCTTAGCCTTTCTGCATTCAAATTATTTGCCACTGGCTTTCAGAGAACTACTTGTTGAGGACTACTTAAAGCTGTGCGTCTTTGAAGAGGAACTTACTTGAGTTTTGTCGGGCAGCTGAGTAGGAGTTCTGTCGGGCAGCTGAGTAGGAGTTCAGCTGCTGCCCTTATTGTACGGTTCCTTCGGACAGACTGGTGCGGGTGTACCTCTTCAGGCTTGCGGAGGGGCCAGGAAAGGTGGGTAGATAAAAGTCCAGTGCATTAACATCGCTACGGGACCACAGCTTGTTTCTTTTGTGGGATAATAAAAAGCGATTCCCAAAATCTAGGCCACTATGACAAGCTCCTTTCCTGAAAACAGGACCTGGGCTTGAGGTAACGTTAGAGGTTTAAACTGAGGTTCCTCTGCGGTTTGACGCGGCCTGAATAACACTTGCAGAGTGCTGACTTATAGACGATAAAATATCCACACAAGCTTTGCTATCTGATACTGCAGAGAGTCAGAGCAGTGTCACAAAGAATAAATCAGAGAGCACGTGGATGGCAAGAGAGTTTGAAGACTACAGAGGTGTGAATAGTAGAGTCAGTGAGTCCCTCCTCGGGGACAGTAACTTTCCACGTGTGCAACCCAACCATTTCGGGTCCCAAGACGCTGAAAGCCGGTGGCTGTTCTCTTCTCTCTCCCCTCCGGCTGTCTACCTCTTCTGCTCAAATAGCTGCGTGTTTCCTGAGTGTGGAGCTGCTATCTAATCAGTGCCTAATTTAACACTGCCGCGAACAACTTTCGAGACAAAGTGCTTTGGCGACAAAAAACCTGTGACCCTCTCCGACTCTGTCAATGAGGAGGTAAAAATGGGTCGGCATGGAGGTCTGGAGTGTCAGGTCAGCACCGAGAAGAGACAGCTAGGTGTAGAGCAGTCAGAGAGGGTGTGAAGTGGGGCGGACGCGTGAGTCTCATCAAGTTCATCTAGAGGGGGGAGCAGTGGCTTCTCCAACCTGTCTGCAGCTCACCACACACTAAAATAACCCCACACCAACTGAGCGAGGCCGCTGCCCAGCAGGTGAGAGGACTGGACACACTTCCGAGGGAAGAAAAGCCCAACACCAGACGGATAGATTGTTGGAGCACGTTACTGGGCAGCTCTGCTTTCAAAGCGTGAAGGACTGAGGAGTTCCAAACAAGGTAAAAATAAATTACTGCATGTAGAATACATGGACACGTATAATCAGTGTTTGTTTGCAAAAATAAATGTGTGTTACAAAAGGATAGATCACCCAAATGATAGCATGACATATTGGCTTACTTAGATGCAAGCAGTCAATGGGCAACGTCGGACCACATTGTTTTACTTTCCCGTGCCAGTGTTTCAAATGCTAACGTTTTAGCATTTGGGGCAAAAACCTAATGCAAAGATAATTGTTGTCTATAATATATTAGCATTGTAATACATATACGTTTGTCTCATGTATGGAAACATTTGTTGTGTAACTCAATGTATTTATTTACATATATTTTGGACATTTATAGTGATAACGCTCCGATTTAGAGTATTTTACAATTTTCAAACCAGCTTTGAGTTTTCTAAGCCCACTGACTGGCTTACTTCGAGATTCATTATCAAGACTAAAAACCACCTTAGTTGCCACTATATCTGTTAGTCACAACCATCACTTCCCAACAAAACATCAACTAGAGTCAATAAGCTGTATTCACCTCGCCAGGCATTGTTTGGAACAAGAGTAGAAGGCGTAGTGACCCAACTCAGTGTAGGTAGGTGTGTGTACACTCTGGAAGGAGTCTGTTTTGGTGGTTGTAGTTTTTCCGCAGAGAAAGAGTTTGCATTCATGACTAAATACTTCATGGCAGTAAACAGCATTCGCGAGGTAACGACAGTTGCTGTTCTCACAGCTCTTGTGTTAGCTGCTTCCATTTGATTTAACGTCCTTCAATAAACACTGATGTAGCTGGGCACATTGACAGAAATCCAGTATCAGGGAAACTCATTTGCCAAGGCTTCATCGTGTTATGTTTTGGCTGCAACGCTGCGGAACAGGAGATCCTCTGTCTTCTCTCAGCGTCACAGAATCCCAGTTATTCCCCAGCCTCCTGTCTTCTATGGATGCTTTCTAGTGATTTGTAGGAGCTGGCAAAATCTAGGGCTTGAGGTATCCAATACACTTATTGTTACTGGCCTAGAGGATTCTCAGGATTGGTGACTGACTATCTGCAGATTAGAACGGAGGATATTACTAGAAAAGCTTTATGACAATGAAATAGCTGAAAGCAAAATGACTCATCATGCACCACATGCCCAGCAATGAGGTAATAAGCAAAGGTTATTTTTGAGATTGCCTAGAAAAGAAAAAGCCCATTTATTTTACAGAGCCTCCCAAATGTTACCGTTGTTGGTCCTCTGTTGCCATAGCAGCCGTTGACCCCTTTGAAGATCAACCAGTGTTCTGGTGGGGTTCCTAGTTACTGGATTATTCGCTTGCGGTGCTCATAGCATGTATCAGACCTTTCAAGATACGCATCTTCTGGTAAAGCAGGATGAGATACACCGGACAAACAATAAAGATATTTTGTTTGAATTGTAAGCCTTTTCCTTCCTTTAGATGCTGCATTTTAGGAAGGGAGGGCAGGTGATTTACTTTAAAAGCAGACAAAGGAGGCCAACTGAAGTGGCTAACACTATAAAGCTCCCTAGCATCTTCTTTAACAACAGACTTATGCCTAACTAGGCAGGTCTATGCTGATAGGTCAGCAAGAAAGAGGCCCACTCTTCTAACAGAGGCATCATATTTATTACAAGCCAAAGCCCAGTTCTGCTTCCAAGAGGAAATTGGGCAAATGAAAATGCTGCAGGGGCATCACAATGAATGTCAACTCCACAAACCTGACAAATTGCTTTCCCTTTTCTTCAGCTGCACTAGACATCATACGAGATCACTCCTTGAGTGGAGAAGATCTGGGCGGATGGTACAATTTTTAAAGCCAGAGGAAAGGAAAATAATTATTAATAACGTATGAAAGAACATTTAGGGAAATGTATTCAGTAAGGTCAGGTATTCAGGTGAAGAACATGTAGAGTACTACAGTTTGTTGGATGGTGTTGAAGGAGGTCTAGACCAGTAAATTACTGGTGTGTGATCACCCTTGTCTGAATGGTAGCTTACTCCATGACTAATGGAAAAAGCACAAAAAGATCATCTCAGGCCAAAGCAGCGAAAACGTTTACCCTTTGATGATGAAAATATCGTTTCTTCTTTTGAGAATGAATTTTTGAAATATGTAAAACACGATGTGATTGCTATCAAAGTCAAAGTAGGAAACAGCACAAGATATTGGTCACATAACCCATAAGTTGTCCTTAGGCTATTCAGCTGATAAGGAATGACAATTTGACCATATTTTCATTTGGAGGCAATTCTACTAAGACTAACAAATGACAACAACCCTTTGTAATCACTCTTTGTGTGTAATGCATACAATTGGTTAGCTAATTTAGCAATTTTCTAAATTGCTCTCATTGTCATCAAATGTAGCAATTTAGAATCAAGAGGTTTGGCAGGCTTACTGAAAGACTAGCAGAAGCCATATAGTCTCTGAAGAGCACAGCCGAGTGAATGCAATTATTTTGTTGCTGGTATTTCATGTGGAGCAGATGCATCATAATCATGCTGTCTGAAAAGAGAGTCACAAATGTAGACATAAAATTGCCTGGTTGGATGGGTAGAATAATAGGCATGCTATTATCCCAATATAAACAACACAGGCTGGCAGCAGAGAGCTCCTCAACTGAGTGTGCTTCTCCCGTTCATCTGAATTCAGAGGGATATGTTTTAAAGACAGGTAGGGAGACAGGCTGGCACACATTAGGACAACAGTAAGTTTGGTTGAAGTCAACTGAAGTCCTCACTAAATTGGACAGCAGGTGTGCGAACCGGGTAAATAGATCCTTCTACAACTCTCCAAGTGACAGGAGCGTATACACACTTAAAAACAAGATCATGGACCCATTGCCCATTAAAAAGAAATGGATTGTCACCGTTAGCTGGACTCAAACCAGACAGTAAAGTTAATATGGGAGGCCACAACATAGTTCCGATTATGATGGGAGATAAAAACACAGAAAACAACAGACAGAGTACTGTGTTATGTCCAGAAATGCAGTGGAACACATGTACACACATGTATCAAGACATACATTTGTAAGCAGTCAGACCCCCAGTCACAGGACACACACACACCCACACACACACACACACACACACAGACACACACACAACAGGCAGTTGTCAAGGCATGTAGGTTCCTGTTTCCCAAGGTACACATCCATGATATTGTGGAGATAATCCCCAGGAAAAGAAATGCTTTCTTGCTATCACCTTCTGTGGAACGTGTGGGCACAGCAACCCTTCAACCTCAGGAGTCTGAGCGGTCGCTACAGCAACAGCCTTGCACTGAATAACATTTCTTGACGGTACAACACATCAACAACCACAAGAGACTCGATCGGTAGTCACGGCAAATGTGTATCTCCAGTCGAGGAGGACAATTCGGGAGAACTGTGACAGACAGGAATCGAACCATCTCTGTCTGTGAGGCAATAAAAAGAAAGGTGATCGCTTAAAATGATCTAGTGGAGGACTGAAACCACGCCTGTCTCTTTAAGAGCTGGTCCTTAGCAGGTCTGTGTTTTTAAGTGGGGAGGTGGATCCCCTTCTGTCGTTATTCTACCTCGGTTTCTCTGACAGGCTTTTTGATCAACAAACCCCTCTCTGGTGCCTGCTGCTGCTGAACATGTTTGTTTGTGCTGCTCGAGTGTGTGTTTTTAATTGTCTGTGACCGCACGTGTTTCTGCTCCCTCTACCTGAGGACTCTCATTCAGCGTCGAAGTGAACACCTTCAGCTCAGGTGTGTAACACTCTACAATGTCTGCGTGCATCGACAATTATAACAATTATATTTTAGATAATATAATTATTGTATTGTTTGCTGCAAATGAAGCAGAATCATGCTTTCCTACTGGAACTGGCAGTACATGAAAATGTGTTGCCATCTTGTTATGTTATCTAACCACCCTGGTCAAACGGTTCTTTCATATCTTTTGTATTGTTAAAATAACATCTTGGTCTCTTCTTGTTCTATTTAAAACTGAACTCATCTGATTTTAGCACATACATAGAGGGACAATATGACACAATTTCAAGTAATGTAATAAGTGAGACCATAGTTATTGAATGAAACCACATCTTCGATTTAACACTATATTCAGTGGCAAAAATATCTAGTGTGTGTTTGACTAAATTCTACACAAAGTGGTCGAACAAGCAGTGTCAGTGGTGAGTCTCCCTCCACAGATTATTCATAGGTACAGATGGACAACATGGTTCATATTGTGCTTGTTATATTTACAATCAGTGTTCTGAACAGGCGTGACATGGTCCTTCATGCCACGCCTGTTTGTCCGTGGAATGCTATTCACAGTTCAGAGATATGAGTTTCACACAAAAGCACACCTCCATTAACGTGTTAATTCCGAAACAAAATCCCCCAAAGGAACAATTACCGAAAAACTAATTTTGAAAGGGTTTCTCTGGGAAATCGTGCCTCAACGGGAAAACGTGTCACTGCCAGAATGGTTATGATCAAAAACCCAAACGCTAATGTTGAAAGAAAGAATATCACAGGAGACCCTAAACTCCCACCTCGGTTACTTCTTACACATTCACCCAGAGTCATTTACAGTTGCTAGTGTGATGGCGCACCATTGAGCTAAGAAGACTATCAGAGTGAGAACAGAAGTGGGGTGAATTACAAGTCAAAATGTTTTGGAATCCTGTGGTCGTAAATATGCTTCATCAGTGAAACAAGAAAAGGGTCAGCAGGTAGGCCTTAATGCACGCACGTATCTATTTAAAGTAGGAAACAGAGACATCATGTGGAAGGTTGATTGGATTGATGAAGAGCCAGAGCCAGACTGAGTTGTGCTGCCAGCCGTTAGAATGTGTCACCTGCTTCAGCTGTGAACCCACAGGGGACACCCTCACATCTGTCTGCCGTGCTCTGTCGAGGTACTGAGAGAAACGGGCCCTCCCCCACACCCCGGCGGAGAACACAAACATTAGTGCACATGGACAGTAAAACAGGTGTGAAATGGAAGGATCTTAATGTCATCTAAATCCCTATACATGTTGCATTTTGATATAGTCATCAGGTTTTTGTGGGCATGGCTAACTAATCCATACAATTCATGTGCTGGGGTTGTATAACATTCTTGTCGAGACACTTGAACAGGAACAGGCAGGGTAGATGATAATTGACATGGAATCCAGAGCATCAAGGACAACGGACTGTGGTCTTTTAATGTGGCATCAGGAGAAAGCCCTCCAATTATGGTATTAAAACTCCTCCTGGGTTTTTGATCAAAGCATGGCCCATGGTAGCTCTCATTACCAGCTCACAGAGCTCCATTAGGCAGTAGTGGGTAGAGGGAAGGGGCCAGTTGTTGCCTAGAAGCCAAATGAACCATGACTGTTCAATGGAATTCCAAAACGACAACTGGGAAAACTCTAGCCAATGGTGAGGAGTTAAATAATAGAATATTTTTTGAAGCACTACCCATTCCTCTTTTACCGATACATTCGTAAGTTCTAACAGCATTGTATGGAATATCAAGAGTAGTTTCAATGACAAACATATAAATATAATTGGCTGTGATTGGTAGATATTCAGACATTGATTATCTCTTTGATGGGGCCATTTGTAAGATTTTCTCTGCACTAATAGCATAAATGATTAGAAGACATCCACAGGGAATGTTTTAAGTCAATGTTTCAAATACACATTTTCTTAAAAATAGTTCCAAGTAACTGAGATATTCTCCAGTGAAATGTTCTGACCTGTTCTACATTTATCAGATTGCATTGATTTGTGGTCTCCTCAAACTTGCCTTAGACACTTGCACTACTAATCCCCTAACCTAAACCTGGTCATTTTCAATGTGGACTAGCAAATACTATTCCAGTCTCGTTTGGTAAAGGAAGTGGAGGAAGTTGTGTCACTGTTTAAAATTCAGTCTTGGAAATGTTTGAGGCAGGATTTTACAGTGTCCCTTTAAGCATGTTGAATAATTATGTTCATAATTATGCTCATAATTATGCTGTGGATGTAGTAATAAACCTCCAAGACACAGCCGAGATAGTCATCCTTCTGAAAGGAGTAGGAGAGGAAGGAAACTTCTCAGTGATATCACTAGTGAGTTAAATTGCTGTGACAGGAACTATCTAAGAACAGATCAACAACATTCTAATGACTCCACAATGATGACGTAAATGACAGAATAACCGTATTCTATGACTCACATCCTATATGGAACACAGGAACAAACACAATACTGTAAAGAACATAAAAATCAATACTTTGTGGCCTTATGTTGGGAAAACATCCAAAACGACACGTTACCAAGCAACTGCCAACTTATTTTCAAGGATGGTGGTTGAGGCATCCTGGTTTGGATTTGCTTGACATTGGATAAGAGATTTTATTCCAGAGGCCGCTATGCACATGCAAATATTGCACAATCCTATTGTTCAAAGATCTTCACATTTCCCAAGAAGACTCCAATCTGTAACTGCTGACAAAACCTTTGTCTTACATGTCTGACTTAGGGTGTGAAATCCTTATCTAATCAAAGTATATTAGTGCTTGATTTCAATGTATTCACTTCAGAATTGTTCATCATGTTGGAGTTTAGACAATTGTCTGGAGATTGTTGACTAAAACTCACACCTGAATCAATTTCACACTGTTATTTTATACTTAACTTTGATAGAGAAAATTATTTTATAAAAAAGGATGTAGCCTGAAACACAGTGGACTGGATTTAACTCAGCAAGTGTACCTGAGGCAGGGGCTCAGACCAATGGACCAACCAATTAAATCCATCCCAATCCCACTTTGTAATGCAAAAAAGAAATAAAATGGGGAACACGTATTACAGCCACAGTGGTCCTATTATAACCCCTCCATCTCAATTCACTCCAGTTCCGAGAAGAGCTGGAAAGATCGACTGGCCAATGTACAGAAAAGGGTGGCACCTTCATCTGTATAAGACATTTAGAGAGCCCTGGTAAGAGCTGAGCCGGCCGACAGCCAATTGTATACCAAAAAATATAGTTCAAGCACTGTGTGGCGGCAATGCAAATGTGATATACCTGAGTCACTGCATACTCCTGCCATAAAGGGTTTAGCAGACCACTGTAAGCCAAGAGCTCCCATGTCACGTCGGTAACTAATAGCAACACGATATAAACACAGTTGCAGGGGAAGGTTTCTGAAGTAAGCTTGTCACTGCACCGATAAAAACACAGTGGTCTGTTATCTCTCTACAAGTTGGGTGACCGTGTATGACGGCTCTGAGAGAGAGGTGGAATCGGAGTGTTGTAGTGCTGTTGTAGATGTCTCATATTAAACGGACACACACAACGCCGTAAATTATTGAGTGTCCGTTGCCTGCTGAGCTAATCGGGTTTCTTTCAGTTGGATCTTTGGGGAATTCAGGAGTGTTCTGGCACTGTTGACCTGCCCCAGACCTGCAGCACACTTCAATGTTCTAGATCGAACAAATAAAACCCCTCTCTGTCTGTTAGATCTACTGTCCTGGGACACGGAGGGAGTTGACTGAAGGAACCGATCCGATAAGCTAATAGTCGGTTTTTGCTGGCATCAGCAATAGGTGTCTCTCTGCAGGACACCTGTCCTGGAATGCCATCATGTGGGAGCTGATTTATAACTGGGACACCTGGTTAAGTGTCCTTTATCAAAACGATGACAGCAGAATGAGAGTTATGGGCCTAGATGTAATGACCGTTCAGACCTCCGCAACGGAATGTCTCACTCCTGCTGGGGAACCTTCGGAGACCCCTTTGTGGCCATAAGCATGTTTACCTATTGGTAGAGATTTATGTCATGCCAAAGATAGACGTGCATTTCAGTTGCTGTGTATCGGTGCAAGTCTGAGAAAAGAATGTCCCCTGCTTGGTTTCAGATCCCCTTTGCACCATGCCAATGCGGGACTCGCTCCCTCTGCTGCTCTGCAGTTGCTGTGTTCTGCTGCTCTTCCACCAAGGCAAGGGTCAAGGTAAGTCATGCTGCATGTCAATGAGCGCCCTCAAATTGTCAACGGCTCGGCCAGCAGTGACCCGCTAGTCATCGACCTGCAACTAGACAGAAAGCCGCGGCAACCGTGCAGGTGGTGAGAAACTATCTAATCGAAGCCAAAGGAGCGATAGGATTTCTGCGTTTTGATAAAAGAAAAAAATTATGGATTGGGAAGAAAAATTATGGATTGGGAAAAATGTTGCTATAGACAAAAGCGACCTTATGCATTTTCTATAACTCAATAACATGTAGATTTGATTCACTAACACAACTGAAGATTGATTAAATTTTACTTTTAACACTGAATACATGCCGTCTCTGAGAATCATGTTTTTTTTATCCTTTAGCACAAACCATTGTACAGAGTGCGATATCACAACTGGGGACGTTATTTGATCTCTTTCTCCATCCCTTGTGAACCTAGCTGTGAAATTCCTGTCTGCTTAGAGAACGTGATTAATTTGTGCTTTGCCTCGGGGTGAAAAGGGGAACCGTGATGTAGTAAGAGGCACAGTCTGAAGAGGTGTCCGACGCGTGTGTCAGTGGGACAGGTGGCCCACCCTGGAGCGGGTGGCAGTAATGCCCCTGCCACTGAGCTAGTTCCGATCCAGGGGGTTTGCTTAAAGGATAAAGGAACAAACAGCCTTTCCCAACCGCATCTATGTCTTTGTATCCTCCCGGGAGCCGCGCAGCCGAGGAGTAAGACAGCGAATGACCCCAGCTCAGCCGTCCTGGCTAAATATTTTTCTAGCGGTGCAAGCAGCTGAATGGATACAGAGATTGAATGATCCTTAATTTCTCCAGGATCTGGTTACGACACTCTCAGCTCCTTGAGACGGTGGAGCCCCCCCGCCCCCGAAAAATCCCCTTCCTCCTCGAACTGGTCTTAAGGTGCATATGGACGTACACTACTTGGCGTGTGGGTTGGCGGCAGGCACACAGCCTGTCTGGGGATGGAGGAAACCCAAACCTGTGCTGCATGTATAACTGGCACCGCAGCAGCAAACGGGGCAGGAGGGCTAAAGTTTCATGGCCTGAGGTAAATTTAGATTCCCCCCGGTTTGAACACGAAAAGACACAGGGCGGCCGGTGAGCGAATTACCCCCACAGAGGAGCACCAGTGATCCTGTAGCCCTCGAGGGCCCCAGCCTGGGGAAGAACACAGCACCTGTCTGCACAAGATTAGACGGCACAAAATCAGAAGCTCTTAAAAGAACAGTGTTCCAAACAAAGGACATTGTGTTGAGCAGTTGCTCCTCTGCTCATTATTTCACTGATGATCTGGTGATACATAAGCTGGTGACAAGACCCTGGTCCAAGGCCTGAATACATACCATATCACCAGCCAGCATTCTGGGAATGACAAGTTGACAACTTCCAGTAAACTGTTTAAACAGTCATCGTTCATATTCTGACAGTGTTTATACTGTACGTTGACGTATTTAAAAAGAAAAAATATATCAAACACCTGGGGACACGTGGTCCTGACTAGCTGATTGCCTGAACTTATTTGATCATAAAAAACAGTCGACTTCTCTAGACATAAAAATACATTAAACATTTCAGAATAAAGGTTACATTAAAACTTGAGAATGCTTTCCATTGTTGTCCTCCTTGAGTACAAAACTGACCCTTTAAGACTACTTGTCCTGGTTCCAAGTCTTCAATGTCACTTCACGGTTGAAAGTGGAGCTGAAACCAGCAAACCCGTCACCAGCGAAGGGAAAGACACTAGAGCAAGCCAGCGAGTCCTGGCAAACAGAGTCGGACCTGTGACATGGGTCTTTCTGGCTTCCTGTGGCCGTCAGTCTGTCTTCACCCTTCAGTAACCAGACGGCTGTCTGTACGCCTCGGCCCACTCATTCCCTCCTTACGAACGCATGCATGATCTGTGCAGTTTGGCTGCTCAAGCCCTTGGCGGGCACCCATCCTGCATACTCCTCCACTCTGGCCCGCTAGCTCAATTTTCGCTGTGGTCCAGCTCCGAACTCAGAACTCCCTTCCATCCCGTGTTCAATCTGTATTTCTCCCTGCCAAACACACTTTACGCAGCACTCAAAATGACTTTGATGTTTACTCTAACAAACCATGCAGGGGAAAGTTGGAAATAAACAGGCAGCTTTAATGCAGCTTTAATACAAGGATGAGAAATCAGGCTTGTTGGTCTGCAGCAAATTGCTGAAATGTGCTCCCACCTGTGCCTGAGGCACTGTGGTAAAGGTGTGCACTGCGACACCCTCCATGCTACTTCGGTACAGGCCAAGCTAATGAATGGATCGGGGCTCAATTCAATTGTGCTTGCTTTGCTCTGGTTAAAGTGTAGCACATGTACCCATAATTTCCAGTGTCCTAGACACATCTGAAATGTTCTTAGATAGACATGCATATGCCATGACAGGTCTGATTCAATTATGCACAGGCAACACATCTTTAATGCTTGTTGTCACGGAACTTTGAAAAAACAAAGCACAGTTTAATTTTAGCACGTCAAAAATATAAAATGAGATCTCTAAAAATATAATAGCTTACCACAGTATTCCCATTGTCTATTCTGTTTGTAGTGTCCCTGTTTGGAATAGATGAGCTAATCCTGGGATTTCCCAGCTGTCTGCATTTAAGAGATTACGGTTTGTGTGTTTGTTTTCTGGACCGCTTCGCCATTCTACTATAACAGTTAGTGCTTCTCAGCTGTTGGCGTGCTGGCAATCGGAAAGCCAAGCATTTCATTGTTCAAGGTCTGCTATGTTCCCACGGCCACAGGGCTTACTGCATCCCACTGTCGTGTTGTTAATGGAAAATGCCTGTCATTCTACATCGAGCCAATAAGTTTCTGCATTGTGTTCATACGCAACAGCAGGACAACTCAATTGTTCGATGGTAAAGATTATAATTGGCAAAGCCGACAAACCGTTTTGAATCTTGAGATATGACAGGGGTACAAAAACAATAAGAAAATAAGAAGAGAGTAGACATTAGTAGAAAAATGTGATAGCAAAGGCTCAAGGAGTGGTTTTGAACAACTCTCCTGTAACAAACAATAATTATTGCTTATAGTATTGTAGACTGTACTTAAATCCACACTCTGCAGTCCACTTCTTCATACAGAGACTCTGGAAGTTCCCAATACAGTTGTAGATCTGGACAAGAGGAGTGATTTTAAATTCCGGTGGTGTTTGGGCAGAGTTTGTGCGGGCAAAGACATGACCGTACAGCATTCCTCTCCTCCCACGGCACGCGCTCCTCTAGCGCTGCTGGCTGTAATCACACGTACGCGGCAAAAACCCTACCTGGCCCCACTACTTACCACAGCCAACATCAGACAGTACAGAAGCATGTCAAGGCCAGCCAATTACAACAGGAGCGACTGTTGTAAGTCAGTGGTGCCTCTGCAGTTTCCCTTCTGAAACCAAAAGTACATAATTTACTGACAGTACATAATTTTCAACTGACATCCACTTTAGTGTTATCATAACAAATAAGCAGCCTTATAAGACAGACCCTATGATACTTCCATTCCTGCCCGTCTGTCTGGGCAGCAGTTGCAGGGTTGTAAAGGCACACCACACACACGTGGACAACCGACCGCCTGAGGTCAGAGGACAGGGTGCCATTAGCGTCCTATAGAGCCCTGAAATCCCCCAAGCAGCCCTGAAACAGCTGTCTTATTCTGACATGTCAATTAGTGAACCGGCAGCCTACTAATCAGCAACTGTTGTGTTAGAAATGGCTGTGTTAAATTGTGAAGTCTCTACCCTAGCGTACAGCCACACTGTTGTGGCCAGGCATTAGAATCCTGGTTACGGCATTCTAACAATGCCAGGGTCCACATGTTGTTTTAGCGCTGGGTTTGTGTCAGACAACAATGTTTTGCCTCATCGCGATTCTGTGGTAGGTAGGGCACAAAACCTAGGAAATATGACAGACAAAGCATGTGTGTTCAACGGACAAGAGCTGTATCTAATTAGTATTGAATCTGAACACCAGGAACTTACTGGGACATCTGGGATCTCCTAAAATAAGTATTACTTTTTCTTACAGCTCTGAACTGCACGTGTAATATGGCCAACAGTCGGTGTGATGAGAATGCAGTTTGCAGGTAAGAGGAAACTCAGTAACAGCTATCTATAACACTATCTTACATTGCATATTCGTAAACCATATTTTGTGCTATTGGAAAGTTTTCAGACCAATTCACTTATTCTACAGCCTTATTCTAAAATTATATCTTTTTTCATTTCCTCATCTATCTATACAAAATTCTAAATAATTAACAAGCAAAAACACGTTTCAATAAATATTTGCAAATGTATTTACCCCGCCAGAAATATCACCTTCACATATGTACACAGACCCTTTCACTCAAAACTTTGTTGATGCACCTCTGACAATGACTACAGCCTTGAGACTTCAAGGATATGACGCAACAATCTCAGCACATCTGTATTTAGGGAGTCTCTCCCATTCTTCTCTGCAGATCCTCTCAAGCTCCATCAGGTTGGATGGGAACCTCATTGCATAGCCATTTTAAAGTCTCTCCAGTGATGGGGTTCACGTCCAGGCTCTGGCCATTCAAGGACATTCACCTGCTTGTCCTGAGGCCACAACTGCATTTTCTTGGCTGTGTGCTATGGGTACTTTGTCCTGTTCATCTTTCGCTTGATCCTCATAAGTCTCCCAATCGCTGCAGCTGAAAAACATCCCCACAGCATTATGCTGCAACCACAGGGTTTAACTGTATGCAGACATCACGAGCAGCTTTTATGTGCTCACTATACTATAAAGGATGGAGTCCTGAAGAGATGGTTACCCTTCTGGATTGTTCCCCTTCTCCACATAGGGACACTGACGCTCATTCAGAGTGAGAATTTGTTTCTTTCTCACCTCCTTAACCAAGGCCCTTCTCACACTATTTTTCAGATATTCCCAGGGAGACCCTTCCCAGATCTGTGCCTCGACCAATTGTCTTTGAGTTCTACAGAAAATTCCTTTGACTTTATGGCTAGGTTTTTGCACTGACATGTACATTCAACTTTGGGACCTTATAGACAGGTATTATATTCCAAAACACATACAATTGACTGAATTTACCACAGGTGGAATTAAGTTCAAGAAACATCTCAAGGATGTTTAATGGAAACAGAATCTACCTGAGCTCAATTTTGAATGTCATACCATTGGGTCTGTATACTTATGTACATGTAATATTTCTTTTTTTTATACATTTGCAGACATTTCTAAAATATATTTTTGCTTTGTATAAAGTGTTTTGCGTATTTGGACTGGGGAAACATTTCATACATTTTTGAAAAAAGCTGTAACATAAAATTTGAAAAAAATGAAGGGGTTCTAAATACACTGCTCAAAAACATTAAGCGACCATGTTATCACCACAGTATAACACCAAGTCAATTAAACTTCAGGGATATCAATCTGTCCAGCTAGGAAACATAAGTGATTCTGAATCAATGTCACCTGTGCAAATGAAGTGACAACAGGTGCACTGAAGAGGCAACAGCAAGACAACCCCCAAAATGGGAATGGCATTTCCAGATGGTGGCCACAGACATTTGCACTCTCCTTATCCTTCCTCATTGATTATTTTCTAATTTTGTGTTTTGCTAGTGTCCTTATCACTACTACTAGCATGAGGCTGTACCTGCAGCCCATTCAGGTTGTACAGGAAGACCATCTCCTCCAAGATGGCACATCCATATGTGCTGTTGCAAAAAGGTTTTCTGTGTCTCCCAGTACAGTTTCAATAGCTCCCAGGAGACGGTCCATTACACGAGGAGAGTTGGACAGGGCTGTAGAGGTGCGTCAACCCAGCAACAGGACCAGTATCTGCTCCTTGGTTGGAGGAGGAACAGGAGGAGCACTGCCAGAGTTTAACAAACTGACCTCCTGTGGGCTACTGGTGTGCATGTTTCTGACCAAACTGTGAGAAACAGACTCCATGAGGGTGAAATGAGGGCCCGCCATCCTATTGTGGGACCTGTGCTCACAGCCCAGCACAGTGCAGCTCAACTGGCATTCGCCAGAGAACACCGGAATTGGCAGGTCTGCCATTGGCACCCTGTTCTCTTCACAGATGAGTGCAGGTTCACACTGAGCTGCCTATGCTGCCTGCAACATTATCCAGCATGACCGGTTTGGCGGTGGGTCAGTGATGGTCTGGGAAGGTATATCTTTGGAGGGACACAGACCTCCACTTACTAGCCAACAGTACACTGACTGCTGTAAGGCACCAGGATTAAATCCTGAGAGCCATTGTCAAACCTAAAGCTGGTGCTGTGGGCCCTGGGTTCCTCCTGGTGCAGGACAAAGCCCGGCGTTATGTGGCCAGAGTGTGTAGGCAGTTCCTGGATGACGAAGGCGTTGATGCCATTGACTGGCCCACACATTCCCAAGACATGAATCCAATTGAAAACCTCTGGGATGTTATGAATCGATGCATCCACGTAGCGCCACAGACTGTCCAGAAGTTCACTGATGCCCTGGTCCAGGTCTGGGAGGAGATTCCCCAGGGGCAACATCCACAATCTCATCAGGAGTATCCCCAGATACTACTGAGTCACATTATGAGTTGCCATGATGAAATTTACACAAATTGGAACAGGCTGTGATTTCAACTGTTTTCTTAGAATTTCGGTATGAGTTTGAATCCAGCCATCCATTGATTGGTGATTTTGGTTTCTATTGAGCGTTGTAATGTCATTTTGTTAGTTTGTTTGTTATCAAAGAACTACACAGTTTAAAGATTTAGATCTTTGGTATATTTCATTCATCAAAACCCGATGTGTGATTTAGGTGTTCCCTTAAGTTTTCTGAGCAATTACTTTGTGACTGCAATGTACAAAAAATTTTCACCAAAACCATTCATTAAATGACAGGAAATGTAATCAAAAACTGAAAAGGAACCTGGCAAGCCTAGTTCAGCCGGCCAGCAATTAATATTTATAAATATTGTAACTCTCATTGGATTCAAACTCGGGTCTCCCACATGAGACACTGTTTTAAACACTATGCCAAGGCGCTACACGTTTCACCAGTCGCTAGACACCATTGAGCATTGTGTTTAACTGACTAATGTTTCTTATTAAATATACTTCCACCACAAATAGCATCTATGAACCATGGCTTTTGCCACTGGCCAATTTAACAGCTTATTAGCTAGTAATAGGCTTACTAGTATCTACTAACTTCCTATGAATAGTCATAAGAATTGAGCAATTGCTAGCGAGACTGAAGATGAACTTTTTCCTGCCAAAGCTATTTCATTTAATGGCACAAAAAACATCAGTTTATCTTTCATTTGTGAATGACATTGAAACAATAATTTTTATCTGACGGTAACTAACTTTCTTGTCAAGTGAAAATACGAGAGAATCGTGGAAACTCCAAGTCTTTTACTGCCCAAGAGGTTTTATGAGTCCCAAAGGCATGCACAGATGTGTACTTCAAAAATCCACAAAAAAACAGTCACAGTATAACCTTAAACCATTTTAGTTCAGGCTTACTATAACGTAGCTCCTGAATGTTGTCCTGACCAAAAAGCATGCACGGATACGTACTTTGAAAATCTACCAGAAACAGACACAATATTACTGTAAACAGCTTTATTTTAGGCTTACTATAATGTAGCCACTGAATCTTGTAGCCTGCTAAATTTTTGTCAATACGGAAAAAATCCAAACGCATACTTTGTTTTGAATGCAAGGAGATTCGACCGCGGGAACTATAGCTCACAGTTCCGCTTCTCTAACCACTACGCTATTTAACACGTTCAGTTGGTCAGGCACTCAGTCAGTAAGAAAGAGTAAGCTTAGTCTAAAACTGAAAAAAATCAACTCCATTCAGCTTGATTTTTCTGTCCTAGACTCTTAATCTGTGTCTCTGAAAACATCCTAAAATAAACATCAGGCATTGTGATGAAAAGGAGGGACAACTTGGTAGCATGTACACAAGAGGACCCATCTCAATCTTCTACTTTCCTGTAATGACTGTGAGGCAAGACCATAACTGCAAATTGGATACCATGAATTGGTAACAAAACAAGGGGTTAATAAAACACACAAAAAGCTCTACTTTTGATATAGAGCTCATATAAAATGTTATATAATATCTCTTAAAAAACATTAATCCTGGAGTCATGATAGATGTATTCTGGCAAACTTTTGAATAACAAAGGTCATGTTGTCTGTCAAAAACCAAAACACTGTATTCCACAATATTGACCCACACTTAAAAAGATCATGGATTACACCATGCTTGCGTCTCAAGCTATGCAATCTCTTGCTGCTTGGATAAGAGATCAAACGCTAATGGAAAGGGAGGTGGTGGATAAGTAGGGGGCACTATTTCCTATTATCTTAATAGAAAATCCCAAAGATCCACTGCAATTGAAAGGGGTCGTTGCCCAGTATAGGGTTACACATTCCGGTGGGATGTAAAAGAAGTGTACTGACTCTCTGTGGTCACTAAAGATCCCATGGCACTTGTGTAACAATATGGTAATTAAGTGTCCTAGTGTCATACCTCCAATCTGGCCCTCCTATCATCGCTGCCACCTAATTATCTGCATCTTTCAACTGGCTAATTTATTTAATGTCTAAGTTCTACTGAAGATCTATACTACAGGACAAGTACTATACTACAGAACAAGTACTATACTACAGAACAATACTTCAGTGGCCACGCTTTTGTATGGGTGTTAAGTATTCCTCTAAGTAGTTAAATCCAATAAGAGTTTTCTTATTAGTCGGGAATGTTGTTTGAAATGTTTGATACAACATAAGGTTGTTTGGTGATTAATCAATTACATACCACTTAGACATAACAAGTCATCATGTGCTGATTTCATTTAGGCAGGTAGGTAGAATAGTTAGCATTGTTTTAGTATAAAGCATTTGCATATTGCTCTGAAAGGGGACTGAGAAGTTCCAGAAGTATTTACAAAATCAGTCGTTTCTCAAAACCGGGGATGAATTACTGATAAAAGCATACAATATGGTCCAACATATCTAGAGAATTACCCATTTATGAAAATTAATTGAATACTTCTTAGACATAGGACAGATAAGTCAACATCTTTCATACATACATTTTTTCAATATCTGTTTTGCCATGTAGTTACACTTTATAAAACCTGCTTGTATTGGAAACAACATTAGTCTTTGATTTTAAATCTGCCTAACGATCAGAGTTATGAAAATGGGAAAACCTTTTATACATTACCGTTCTGAAATTAGGAAACAGCTGTATTATTGTAAAACCAGTTCTGTATTGAGTCAGCAAATATTCTTCAACAGTGATGGTACAGACTGATCAACATCTACATAAAGTGTTCTACGCAGTACAAGTAATTTCAGATTTTTTTTTGTCATTAGGTGTTTGTTACTTAACTGTTAATCAAAACAAAGAAATAGGCATACACATCTTGTTTTATTTGTTAGCTCAGGATCACTTAATATTCCATTTTGGGAGAAGATTTCAAAACATTCAGGTACAAGTTGGGCTAAAATAGAATGAATCAGAGAAATGGACAAATACTTTATCAAGATACTGCATGAAAGACTAGCTATCATTCAAGAACAATTTCTGGTGTCAACTCTGTTCCTTTCACTTTGAGCATGTCAAAGAAAATATAGAAATCTTTATAGTTATGTGCCTCAAATAGGATACACAGCAGGCTAACACAAATGATTTGGTTGAGAGTGGGCACCCTCCTGTTTCCACTGGACTGAGACGGGCCTTAAAACGTTTCATCATGCCCCTTCATAGTATCGGTCTTCCCTCTTATTAGGGGCCACGCAGAACTGAGAGGATTTCAATTTCATTCTTGTATGTATTCCAGGTGTGACCCAGGCTGGGAGGGGCAGGAGTGTGACGTGTGTGTGAAAATGCCAGGCTGCATGCATGGATCGTGCCATCAACCCTGGCAGTGCAACTGTCAACCCGGATGGGCAGGACGCTTTTGCGACAAAGGTGACAGAAACATATTTGTATGTATCAAGACGATCATGCTCACATTGGTTGAACGTGGGGCAATGCGGAACTTAACATTTCTCTCCTTTGCTTCAGATATCCACGTGTGCACAAATGAGGCACCTTGTCAGAATGGCGCCACGTGTTACACAAACGTTTCAGGGGAATACACTTGCCTCTGTCCCGAGAGCTTTCACGGCAGGAACTGCGAATACAAGACGGGACCTTGTCACAGGAGCAGCAGGTGAGCTTAACGAAGCAATACACTTGAAAACAAGGCATAAAACATTTGCCTCAGGCCTACTGCTTCTGCCTTAACAGAAATTACTATGATATAACTTTAACCATCAACCATGAGACAGAACATTTGTTTTTAATAATGTGACTTTTCAGCATGTAACAAAGTTGAGAACCAGTTCAGATTTTCAACGATGACCTGGCCAATGGTTTTCAAACACTTCAAACTAGGGAATAAACATCAAATTGCTGAATAGAGCGAGACACGTGTGCAGTTCATTACTGTCATTGGCAATGGTGAATTGAAATAATGCCTACCAGAGCGAAGGTAACAATTGGAATAGCAGACGTTAAGCGAGCTGAAAGAGGGGGCTTTTACCTAAAAGAGAGTTGCAAATAAGTTGCTACCAGTGAGTCATGCACTGTATAAGTAGAGTGCCAGTTAACAGCAGTGTAAAGGTCATAGTAATGAGTGCTGAAGGGGGAGCTGCTGACCAAGCAGAGTGCTAAATTACATCAAATTTATTGATGAGTTTTTAACGTAGCAAGCCTATAGAATGTCACCACGGTCAAGGATGACAGCATGGTCATGTTTTACAGCATTCGGGGCAAGCATGCCTCGCTATGGAACAGAACAGGGTAGACAGTGCAGTACTCAGAAGGAACACATGTCTGGTACTGAGTGGTAATTTCAGACTCTCATAGGAACACATCCCAAACAGGAAACTGCATTCACTACTAGTGTGTGTGAATGACAACAAGCAGTTGTTCTCTCAGAGGCTGCATAATAAGAGAGTTGTGTGCGTTCTGACTGCGTCCCAGCTGGTCCCCTGATGCCATTCAAACACACAGAACCGCGCGCGCCGCGTAGCAGCCTGGTCAATTTGTATCCACTAGAGAGGAATCATGATTTAATGGGCTCATTATTGGCCGAGTGGCCAATTGCACTAACAGACGCACTGTAGGCAGACATCTACACTGCGCCCCCCCAGTCCCAGAATCCCTGGCGATGCCGTTACCAGGGTAACTACACAGGCCAGGTCACGGAGTCTGGATTAGATTTGTCTTAAATGGCACCAAATCAAAGTGTGATTTAGTGTAATCAATGAACAACTGATTATTGTCATTTTCACACACTACTAATGCATGCAGTTTCCTGTTTGGGATGTACCCCTGTGAGGGTCAGAAATTACCAAACAGCCAGCACACGTTTATTAAGGATCACTTGGAACTGCTAAGTCCAAAGGATCAGGCACAATTTCAGCAATCAATTCAGCATTGAAAATCTATTCAGAACATTTCCCTTCTGAGTTTTTCAGTCGTTGCCTTGTTTTTCGTCTTTCAGGTCTCCGTGTAAGAACGGCGGGCAGTGTGAGGACAGCGGTGGCCACGCCCCGGAGCTCTCCTGCCGCTGCCTGGCCGGCTTCACCGGGCCTCGCTGTGAGACCAATATGGACGACTGCCTGATGCGCCCCTGTGCCAACGGAGCCACCTGCCTAGACGGCATCAACCGCTTCTCTTGTCTCTGCCCCGGCGGCTTTGCAGGTCGGTTCTGCACCGTCAACCTGGACGACTGCGCCAGCCAGCCCTGCCTGAACGGAGGGCGCTGTCTGGACCGGGCCAGCACCTTCCAGTGCCTCTGCAAGCCCGGCTTCACCGGGAGGACTTGTGACGTGCCCCTCAGGAGTCCGGAGAACCACGCCACCATTAGGAGCTCGCAAGGCTGGGCCGGGGGAGGAGGGGAGCGTGTCGGGGTGACTCAGGCCAGGCCGGACCAGTTCTCCCCAGGGGCCGACCATGGCAATGGGGACAGGCTGTTGAAGATCTCAGTGAAAGAGGTGGTGACCCAGCGCGGGTCGTCGGGATTGTCAGAGGTACAGCTCATCGTGGTGCTGACCCTCGGGGCCATGACGCTGGCGCTGGTGGCCCTCACAGCTGGCTTGGTGATCAGGGGACACCGGCGGGGGGGCTGCGGCAGCTGTCGGTGGGGCCCGGCCCCTCGGCCGCCCCCGCAGGGAAACCGAGACAGCCAGCCGCCCCCTCAGAGCCACCTAGTCGCGGGGGAGCAGGAGTGTAAGATCAGCTACCTACACACGCATACGACCCCAGAACTGGAGAAGAAGAGACTGAACACGGAGGTGATTTAAGCTATAGGCTTACCACATCCACCATCCTGAACACAGGACAGGAGCCGAGAACAGATTGCTCTCAGCAGAGGGAAAGCCACGCTTCCATCCCATCCCTGCCTCCATTTCTGATTGTTTTCAGCACTGACATAAAAAAATACCAACAACATACCCATCTAGGAATCGATACCTAGAGAGACGCAGGACCAAGAAGATAGACTTCACGGGGAAATGGTAGGAGAATGTATTTTATACTCCTAACAAAAGAAGCATGGTCATAACATTATTATTGCTTGACCATAGGATAAAAGCCGAGGTGGATAGAGAAATGTGCTTTGACGTGTTCTCAGCATCTTGTCACAGACAATCAATGCGTAATTCCCTCATCCTCAAAATCAGCTGATGCAGTTACTTGGCATGACAGGTAATGACAGAGAGACAGCTTTGGAATGTAAGCAGAGACAATGTCCTTGTCTTGTCATCCAAATTGATGTAACAGTATGTCAATGCTGTTCTTGTCACGATATTATGCCAAAACGTTCGACAAGAATACAGATGTTGCCCAATCTGCTCAGATATTTCCAAATGAGCTCTGAAAGCTCTGCATCTATATAAATTCCCAGCTTCCAGCTCCGCAGTGAACATAATTCTGAAATCCAGACATACAAATGAATGCCTGAGATTATATTTTAACAATGTACTTTTAATATGACTGACAAAAAGACCTGCAACATGTACTTTGTTAAATTACAATTGTATTATTTTCTAAAGTGATATTTTGTTGTTTATTTCACTGAAAACTAAACAGATTAACAATCACTGTATTTCAAAGCTGTAAATGTAATTTATTTTCTGTAATTTATTGTTGTCTATTTTGCAATGAGTCTTATTTTTTATACTGAATTGTGTGCAATAAAGTGAACTGTTTCGTGTACAAAGTACTGATTTGCTAAACAGCTACCAAAATGCTTCTAATTCATCCACAGAATATAAAAACACATACTGTACCATTCTCTATTGCTCAATTACATAACAGCTTGACAGTTCAATATAGCAACTGAAAAAAATCACATTGATCGTACATGCTACATGGTAGAAAATAGCGTTCTGACAGTACACTTTCCAGAACACCACCACCAATGGTTCAGACTCAGCTCTTTATGAATTTATTCAAAGACCGGCAGATTCTACATAATTTAACAGTACCTCCACATCAACACCAAACCAAATCAGGCTGGGCCATGAAATGTGACCTGATCCGAGTCTAATATAACGGGATGAGGAAGTTTCTGAGACCCCATCCTATAAAAAAGAACTGGTTTACCACAAGACAGATTAAGCTACCCAGTAACATTATCACTACATGGTTTTCAACACACTCAAATTAATGTCATGACAAACTGTCAGTGAACAACAGTATGACAAAATATTTAACATGAGAAAACCTAAACTAGCAGCCAGTAAAAAGGGTGGTTGTCCTTCCTCTAATTAAGGTTATCACTGACCTCTGGACAGTTATTCAGCATCTAATTACCTCAGATGAGGATTTGTCCCTGAAGCAGATGGTTTGCTATGGGCGTCTAATAGTGTTTCTCCGAGTGGGGACTGCGTCGTCATCACTGTGCTCTGTCAACTGGTGCTGATTTGAAACAAATGGGAAGGGTTTACTGGTCTCATAAACAACCATGCATTCTCATCCCATAAATAATGAGCTAGTGATCCTGAGGAGAGCCAAAGGGTTGTTTTGGGAGAGAGTGGAAAATTCCTCTTTAGCTGAAATGACTCCTCTTTGGCCTATAATTGGTGGAAATGAGAATAATTCCTAACTTTGAAATGAACAAAGAAAGCTATGATACTCTTAACTGCTAGTAAATTCACACTTTCTCTAAGGCTGGCTGTTCTTGTCCTTTGCCATCATCACAGTTCAGGGATGAAACAAGGACTTTTGATTTGGTTCTAGAAATGATAGAAGTAGCAAACTGTACTAGTCATTTGAATGAACAAATACTGCAGTTTCTAAGTGTTATGGTATATTCAAATCCAACCATGCTCAATGGTTAGACAATTTTAGTTTTTTGGATACTGGACAATTGTACAATTGTAGTAAGGTATAGTTGGTTAAATAGCCAAAGGAACTATATTGGAGACCAATCCCATTGTTGCTCAATAAAGGGAGTATGAAACGGCTGTCTAGATTGTTCTAACTAATGGTATAACTAGAACACAGCAATATCAATGAGAAAAGTAAGGCCTTCTGTAAATAGCATTAGTGCCAAACAAGGACATTTACAAAGAGTGAATAATCATATTTGGTTTGAAAATATAAATTTCCAAATGAAAATTACTTAATGATTTAAAGTTTTCTCACTTGTGTTCATAACAAGAGCTTCATGGTTAACAATGTACACTGTTGGTTTCAGGACAGCTAACAAAAACATACAAAGAAAATGTCTGCTCAATATTCTGCTCCACTCCAATGTGATCTTTTAATACAGATTTGTCAATCAAGGTTTTTTACCAGACTGACCATTTTTTATCAGACTTGAATTTAGGCTGCTTGGTGATTGCTTTAGGTAGGGTGTAAAAAACACATTCATTGGGAGGAGGTGAGACTACGCATACTTTTTATAATGGTAAAATTATAATGGTAGTTTCTCCTCAATTTTATCCTATATGTGTACCTATGACCTTGTCTCATTGCAGGAAATACCAATGGCTAAGAGAGTTGAAGATTGATGCATGTCTTCCTTTTAAGCTCTTTACCACACCGTAAAAAAAGGCAGATGAGTGTGTTTTGGGACAAGCTCACTCAACTTACAACCTGTTACCTTTTGCAGGCATCACCCTGCCTGAGGGAGTTGCTTGAGCAACAAAGAAATTCCGACTGACGATGCCACCCCAGCAACGCTTAGTCAATATGCATCACTCCATGGAGCTTGTAAACACACATCAGCCTACAACACAACACAGGCCTGAACCTAGACTACAGTGAACAGATTGGGACTATTACAAACACACATCAGCCTACAACACAACACAGGCCTGAACCTAGACTACAGTGAACAGCTTGGGACTATTACAAAGAGAACCTTTGACCACAAAATCTTTGTTTGGTTATTTGATTGCAATATGGCAGGGAACTTTCTTTATTCTCAGTTGTACATTAGTCTGGCTGATCATAACATTTCTGAAGTATTTTGTTATCCACACCAATCAGCCATAACATTATGACCACCTGCCTAATATTCTGTAGGTCACAATTTGCCACCAAAACAACCCTGACCCATCGAGGCTTGAACTCCACTAGACTTCCTAAGGTGTGTTGTGGTATCTGGCACCAAGACGTTAGCAGCAGATCCATTAAGTCCTGTGAGTTGTGATGTGGGGCCAATATGGATCAGACTAGTTTGTCCAGCACATCCCGAAGATGCTCAGGTAGCTGATACGTGTCAAAGTAACATCCATATGAATGGCAGGACTCAAAGTATCCCAGCAGAACATCACCCAAAGCATCACAAGGCTTCTGCCGGCTGGCCTTCTTCCCACAGTGCATCCTGGTGCCATGTGTTCTCCAGGTGAGCGATGCACGTGCACCCGGCAGCCACGTGATGGAAAAGAAAAGGTGATTCATCACACCAGGCCACTTTCTTCCATTGCTCTGTGGTTCTGATGCACACGTGCCCATTGTGGGGCTTCGGCAGTGGACCAGGGTCAGCATGTGCACCGAGTGGTCAGCGGCTACGCTGTGTGTTCTGACACCTTTCTATCAGAACCAGCATTCACTCTTTCAGCAATTTGAGCTACAGTAGCTCGGCTGTTGGACCAGACCTCAAGGCCAGCCTTCCCTCCCCACGTGCAATAATGAGCCTTGGCCACCCTTGACCCTGTCGCCGAATCACTGCATTTCCTTCCTTGAACCACTTTCGAGTATTGCAGATGCTCTGACCCAGTGGTCTAGCCATCACAATTTGGCTCTTGTCAAAGTATTTTAGATTCTTGACCATTTGTCCTGCTTCTAACGCATCAACTGAGGACAGAATGTTCACTTGCTGCCTAATATATCCCACCAACAGACAGATGCCATGATAAATAGTTGATCGGTTTTATTCACTTCACCTGTCAATGGTCATAATGTCGGTGTATATAAAAAAGCAACCTTCTAGCAGTGCTAAAGTGAAAGACACAGCAGGAGGTGTGAACAGAGAATTATTTTATATTGCATGTGCTGGTGATGACTGGGCGAAATGTAGCCTACATTACAATTATAATAGAAATTCTATAGACCTCCAACTGTCTGTATTTTCAGAATAAATCTACAACAGAAATGTGTTTTTAAGTTAGATGACCGAATGATTTAATGTGAAAACCGGTGACATGATTGCACAAAAATCCAAAAAGCTATTTAACAGTTAATATCCACGCTTACCCAGTCAAATAGTAATAATAGTTCTTACACAGAAAAAGCATTTGTCTTAGCCTATATCTAGTCCTTTCTGGATAATATTGCTGCATGCAGTGATGTCCGGGGTTACCCCTGGATAGGGCCACAGTGTCAATGGACCCCTGTCTCAGCCCCAAGGTATTACGCCGCTGGATTCCTATTACTGGATTCCTATTACTGGATTCCTATTATGGAATATATAATATTGGATACTGGATCCTGGATTCTTTCAAGGCTTCAGCCATTTTAGGGAGTTTACTTGATCCTTAGGGGGTCCAGGTTGGGTGGTTCGTAAAAGCAGTTGAGAACTGCCTAGCGCTTTAAAAAATACATTTAATTGTTTGATTGACAAGCAAGTTTGGTGATAGACATTGTTACAAGCAATGATTACTTTTTTCTGAGGGCTAACTTCAGTTACGTTTTCTCTACACTCCTAGTGATAAGACATAAATGGACAGAAAAACTGTGAACAGAATCCAACCACTGCTCCTTTATCACAAGATTTTCACAATTTGTGAACTCTTCAAACAATGTCCAGTACAAATAATATGTGATTGTAGGCTAATATACTGTAATATCTTAGGTTACTGAACAGAAGGGATTAACCAAACAATCAATATCAATGTCACAATGATCGGAATTTACAGTAGTACTAAACATTTAACATAGGGTCAACATTGACACAATTACTACTCAGGTTCTCTCCTTGCCTCATTCTCAAATCCATTGGACAAGAAAGACAGAGGTCCCTCCCCTCTGACCTTCTACTCTAATGGATTTGGAGGCAAATAAAAGTGAGAAAAAGGCAAATAATAGGCAGTACCTAATCAGAGAGAAATGCCACAATAGACTAGGACTCTCCTGTCATTCACTGGAGATCATAATTTAGTAAGACAGAATTAAAGTCATGTACAAACAGTATTGTCAGTTGGAAAACCAGAACAGCACATAGTCCATTTCTGAAAAGTTTCAAAATAGGGAAAACTGGTTGGATTAGTAAATGTCAAAGGTTTGTGTGCTGTTCCCAATCAAGTCCAGTTCAAGATCTTATTTGTGCTGTAATTCAAATTCAACCAGGCAGCATACCAGAGATGCGGACATTCCTTTATATTATGTCTTCACCCAAGTCATTGCTCTGTTCCATAGCTGGTTGCCCTGATGAGACGGTATTTTATTGTTCTCGGTACATGACTGTATCCTGTCATTTAGGTCACTTCTGTGTTTGTAAAAAGAAATACATATATTAAAGTCAATTTTCCAACTTGCAAATATACACGCAATTCTTAATTTGAAAGTATAATTTTTCCAAACCCCATCAGCTCCTGCACTTCAGGGCTGAACACTAGATGTTCTGTAACCCTGGTGACACTCCTAAAAAGTATCAGCAAGCAAACTGGTGTAAGACAGATAAATACACAATTCTTGTACAACAGCTTGAAAGTAGAAGAGCCCTTAGAGTAGTAGACGTGCAGAAAAGATCCCAAGACTGAAATACCGTGATAGACTGAGACTTTGATTGCCTCAGTACAAATATAACCAGCTCAGGTATTTAGAGCATTTCTACTGTCTCTGTGAGAAATATCTCACTACCTCAACATGTCAATCATCAGTCAATATTAGGACATCATTCAGTTTTTTTTTATAATCCTGCATTGGTTTTAAAGGGGAGAGAGTGACACCCAGTGGACAGAGAGAAACCTGCATCTTCCGATGCAGAAAGCTTGAAGCATGGCAGCCCATTCACTATGTATGGTTGCTATGACTTTTGCTTTATAAGTCCTTCCATAAAAAGACAAGACACTTGCTTACTGTGTATGTAGAAAATGTATTCAGAACACATTAAACCTATAATATAAAACATTTAATGTCAGTTAATCTAGTTTTGTATAAATGCGTCCATTGAAAAAGTCATAGAAAAACACAGCAACCATATCTTATGCTAAGTATTTGAATGCACCTTTAGATATTCAGTTGGACAGTCTCAGCTTTTTGAGAGTCCTTTGAAGTATTCATCCAGGATTCCCTCTACCTCCTCCTCTTTGTAGTCTCGCACCTGGAACAGGGACCCGTCAACTGCCCCTCTGATCATGGCAGACAATGCTGGATGGGGAGAAGTGATACACAAGGTCAGTAACTATGGTGGGAGACCATATTCAATGTTTGCCGTAGGACTTTTTAAAGCAGTGTGGCTTTAAAGTCCTCTACGTTGTGGCCAATTGCAGTCTCCAACCGAACATTTGAAAGGCATTTGAAAGTAGCCTAATTTACAATACAGAGAGAACGTTTAACCTTTTAAAAGCTAGTTTCCTGCTGTCTTACAGGGTCATAACTGAAATTAGAGTTCAAGTACAAAGTTCAGATGGTCAGCCAAAATATCAGGGCATTTTCATCAATATTGGATGAACCGTTTAGAAATAGTAGCAGCAGTACCACACAGTACCAAAAATATTTTGACAACAGCTTTACAACTGTCTCTTAGTAGGCAAGTGCTCAGAGAAGAGAGCTATCAGTGGTCTAGTCTTGATTTTGGAATTTGCATTTGCAGTTGATTGCATTTTCTAATAACTCCTCTAGGTTTTTCGATACCTTATTGATGTCACCTATAGAAAAATATTATATGCCAGTAGTCTATGAGACTAGCGCTATGCATTGGCATTGAAATCATTTTGGACCTTGTCTTTTTCAATGTATAATTTTTTAGTAATTTTTAGTATGGACCTTTAATTCAAAGATATTCTTGTATTTTTCTAATTCATTAACCATTTAAAACAGACAAATGTAATTCTTTTTTTTTTTTACTTCTATATAATTTTATGATGACCTAGTAGATGAACTGATGCTCTGGATGATGCTGTGGAAGAGAATGTCCATGCTAATAGGGACGATTTGTATGCTAATGACGCCAAACAGTGTTCGGCTCTGGAGGTTATAAGGGGTAAAAAAGGCCTGGCGGTTCTAGTGATAAAACACAATCCTTAATGGAGTCTAGCAACTGCTGAAACGTATAATGCCATGGCGTAGTGGTTAAAGACAGTGCCTCTCCTGTGCAAGACCTGTTCGAATCTATTGAGAGCAACAACATTTATTAATTATTTCTGGTAGATTCCACGATCCTATCGTCTTTTCACTGCTCAAATCTTATGACTATTCCAGTAAGTTAGCAGATACTGGTAAAGCTTATTACTGGCTAATATGCTGGTAAAACAGCCAGTGGAAAACGGCATACATAGACGATATTTGTGGTGGAGGTAAACTTAGTAAGAAACACTGGTCAAAGTAATTCACGGATGGCCAATTAACTATTAAAATGGCTAGTGGCAAAATAGGATTTGTTCAGAATAAAGACAAGGGGCTATACTGACACCAGGTAATTGTATACTTCTGTTGTGTAGTGGTCAATGACACAGCCTTCCATGTGGGCGACCAGGGGTTCAAATCACAAGAGGGCATCACTTTAAATAGTGAGCCTGCTGAACTATGCTTGCCTGGACTCTGGTTTTTGCACAGCTTTTATTGACAGTAGGAATCAGGAGACAGGTGAAGTGGAGAGACAGGGGAACTAGGCTTGCCTAGTTAAAATTTCAGCTATGAGTGACTATCACTCACTCACTAACAAGCAACAATTAATTAATAAGGCTACAGTATATTGAATGTTATATCTGCTAAAAGCAAAACAAACCACAGAACTTACATCACTCTCCAAATACTTATGGACTGAATGTAATAATTATTGTTTTCAACCTTTGTTGCATTTCATCCAGTCATTCGTTATAATTGCCACACCTGAATATATTTGTTTTGTATGCCTTTAGCTTGTGAAAAAGCCACCCATTCTGCAATGTAAAAAAAAAAAAGTTTAATTATTAATGTTTATGGATTCAATAACAACTTAACCAAAAGAGGCACAGTGTTAATTTGCAGGGTCCTTTGACACAATGTTTGCCTCCAAAGGCATGGTTTGTGGCAAATGAAATAAAGTCCCAGGTCAAAAAAACAAGTGAGAACCTGAAGACTGTTGCTAGCAAATAAGCAGTTCAGCTTCTAGCAGATAAAACATTCAATATACTGTAGCCTTAATTTAATGTTGTTTGTTAGTGAGTGAGTGATAGTCACTCATACCTGAAATTTAACAGTGGCGACCTATCGCTACTAATGAAATACCGGGGAAATACTGCTCTTAAAAACATAGTGGGGCAGATATAACTGTTTAAATGTAATATCAATCCTAGATATGTATATTATTATGAAACGAGTGCTACACATAAGATATTTCACAATCAATGATGCAAAAAATACGAGGTGTCATCCCGATTAAGGGGTGATTATTCCTCAAAATCAATCTTTAATCTTACATTTTCCAGAGGAAGGTCGGAAAAGACAGAGGATCTTCTTGTGCATGTCGCGTGCCCTTCCCAGTTCATACCCAACTCCAAGAGATGGCTGCGTCACTTCAGCTATTATTACTTCGTATCAAACAAAAGTAACATTTAGCTAGAATCATTGTGTACTGTAGCAGCAAGCAGCCTTTTAACTTTAAACATGCAAATGTAAATACAGAGATAAAAACTTGGCTATTCCATGATAAAACAATTTAAAGCTAGAATTCAAAACTAAAACTAAAACTAAAAGCACAAATTAATAGTCAGATCTATGAGGATTAGTTATACTAAACTGTTTAACTTATTTAAACTAATGCAGACAAAGTACATATTCTTAATGTACATACAATCACCAGGGCAAATACATTCTCACTTAGGCAACCTTACCATCGGACATCACAAGCCATTCCATATCTCGATCGTGAATAAACTTCTCCCCGTCCTGCACAGCATCCTCACCTTAGACAATAGAGGTGCAGGATTCCAGCAATTATTGACAGTAACACAGTCGGGTCATAATGCAATAAATACACATTTGCAGATATAGGCATTTCTGCAAACGAGAAGCAAGTTGTATTAATTTACCATTTGCAATTACAAATTCGTACATAAAAAAGAACAGTCAACATGGTACAGTTACAAAGAACATGGCTCACCTCTATCTGACAGATCACTGTGACTCACGTGCTCTGTCAGAACTTCTCCATATTTCTGCAATTTCTGCACAATTCTCTGATAAACAATCACATCCTGTCTACCACCCCGAATACTGCCACAGAAATATATATGCATATTTTAAATATTTAGAATACCGATAGAGAAAAATATGCCAAAAATATATATTACAAGCCTGTGATTTGTTGCAGGAAGTGCATGCATCCGAACCGCTTATGCTTATATGGCGCCACCTCGTGGCACACATACTGGCGCGAAGAACACGATGACGTGCCTCTTCGCCGATTTCCGTTTCCTCGACGTCACAGGAACAGGAACAGGAACTACAACAACATTAATATTTCTGGTAGTGGACCAAAACGTTGAAATATAACAAACTTTCAAGGTTAGTGAAATTATACGATATTATTACATGCCGATAAATAGGTTAAGGGGTTATAGTGCTCTCACTTCATGCATGAATTGTGTCCTTTATCTGGTAGGCTGACACCTTATGAACTAACAGTAGCTAAAACCGGCTAAAACTGCTAGCTAGCTAGCTGACTGCGTCGTTGAGCAGTATCATCGTTAGTTTGCAGACTGATCAATTCAATCGTGTTGAAGGAGTCCAGAACTATAAGTTGATGGGAGCTAACTATTACGATTAGTGTTTCTCTGTAGCCATGCTCGTCCACCATTTTTCGAGAAAATTATTAGTTATTATTAGCTTGTTAACAATACATGACATGTCAACTAATCAGTTGTAGTTGCTTTGGATTAGATGAAATACATGGAATTGCTGGGGTTCCTAAGGAGAGATTTGAAGACTCAAAATCACAGTTAGGCAAATCTGCCAACAGTATGAAAACAAATGTGTTAGCGGTTATGCGAAAATCCATATTTTGACTATAACGATTACAGCCATTGAGCAAGGTACGAAGGCTAAATTCACTGCCACCCTCAGGTTCGCTGATCCAGCAACAGAACAGCATCTCAAGAGAATTGAATGTATTAGCTTTATAACATTTTCGGATTTATAGGTCTTGATTAACAGTATTGCTGGCTCTGTGTCAGTCCATACTTTGGATAGTAACAAAGCATTGTTTCTGATGTTCCTTTAATAGTAAATCCTATTAGAGAATCCTGAGCTCAGACAACCCGTCATAACAAGCATAATCCAAATAATGTGTCTTTCATATAATTGATAAATATTTCAAACATAGTTGAGTATGTCAACTATTTTTCAATTGGTCTTTTGAAAACAGGGCATGTTTGATCAAGACTGATTGCACTGGCAAAACAGTGCCAGAGATAAACTGAAGCTTTGACGTTTCTATAAAAAAAATGATTTAGGAATTCTATCAATAATCATTTACACAGCTTCATCCTGCCAAAATGAATCTTCACTCATTTCTGGAGTTTAATCAGCTGTGTGTACAATTACTAAGCTGGTGAGAACTGATGGTAAATCAGGGTCTTTTTACAAACTCACTATCGCCCGGAGCATGTAGGACCCCCTACCGGCGCACAATGAACTGAAAACTTAAGTACCAGACGGCTTCTAACTGTGACAGATTTGTAAATGTGTGTTTTAAACAATATGTGATTGCTATGCAGATACATTTATTGTATTTCTTGTTAAATCTCAAATTATGTTTAGTTGCAGCTGCAGTCAGATTGGATTATAAATAAGCAGATATTGTTTGCAAACTGCATCTGCTCCTCAAGCTAATTCGTTTTTAAGTTTGTTGAGCACAGACTCCAGATACATATTCTTTTTCTTCATACATATTCTTTTTCTTCAAAGTTGCCTAAAACAACAATCAGTAATCAACAAATCATTCTTGCACTGCGCATCCAATCAAGTCGTTTTCTTGCTTGTTGTTGCCAGCCGTTGACATGCAATTAAACTGAATGAGACACTCAATCATTCCTGAATTTGCTGAGCCGAAGCTCTGTGTATGTTTTGCTTCTATGAAGATATATAATGAAATTCAATAATCAGTTACATTCAGTTCAGTTCTTTTAATTCTTACATCATTCATCATTTATATACATATTTTTTCTTTCTAAGGCTGCCTGCAGCCTGAGGTATTATTATATCTCAGTGCACATGGTATGGGGCAGGGTTCATGTGAGCTTCAGTTCATCATTATATCTCAGTGCACATGGTATGGGGCAGGGTTCATGTGAGCTTCAGTTCATCATTATATCTCAGTGCACATGGTATGGGGCAGGGTTCATGTGAGCTTCAGTTCATCATTATATCTCAGTGCACATGGTATGGGGCAGGGT